>CM064881.1:51042492-51148219 GCA_003313485.2 Penstemon barbatus | reverse complement strand
AAACCCCAAGGAATCTCATCTCTTAGCTGCCAAGAGGATATTGAAGTACATTAAAGGCACTCAAGAATTGGGATTGTGGTATCCTAGAGAATCTGGATTTGAACTTGTTGGTTATTCAGATTCAGACCTTGCTGGCTTCAAGATTGACAGAAAGAGCACAACAGGTGCCTGTCAGTTCTTAATTAGTCGTCTGATCTCATGGATGAGTAAGAAACAGACCTCAGTTTCTATATCTACTGCTGAAGCTGAATATATAGCTGCTGGAGCTTGCTGTGCACAGATACTTTGGTTGAAGCATCAACTAGAAGACTACAACATCAAAATCAGTGGAATTCCAATCTACTGTGACAACACAAGTGCAATCTCTCTTACTCAGAACACTACAAGTCATTCAAGGACTAAACAGATAGAGATCAAGCATCACTTCATTAGAGATCATGTGGAAAAAGGCAATGTTATGATAGAGTATGTTCATACTGACAATCAGATTGCTGATATATTCACTAAACCTTTAAGTGAAGTAAGGTTCAACTCTAAGATCTGAGCTAGGACTACTTAAATTGGATGCATAAGCTGAGGGGGAACTCATCAGAAGACTGAAATTCAACAGCTTAGTTATTCACTATTATATTCAAGAATTAACCTTCAACAGACTAGTTAGCTTATGGATTCTTAAAGTGAGGGGGAACGTGTAAGACTAGCGGTACTTCTGTTCTAAAGATGAAATCAGTTAATGACAGTTAGTTGAAGTTAAGTTATCAGAAGATATATTCTTAATTCTTGAAGACTGAAGATTATTTTGCCTTGCTGGATTGACAAACAGCAAGGAAGATTACTAGCTATTGGCCTTCTCTAGTAATAACATATATCAGATCACTCGTCTGTCAGATAAGTTAAACTCTACTCATCTGATGTCTTATATAAGCATGGTTATAAAGTCGCATTTTTAGAAACACGCTTTTATAAGTAACAGATAAGTAACGTTTGAGTTTCCCCCTGTCTGACATTAAAATATTAAAATTTGAAATCCGTAACTCTCATTCACACGATTTAAAACTGTCAGATTAGATCAACGTTTCAGATTAATCACGATAACCAAATCAAAGGAAACCTATAAAGTCCGATCTGAACAGCACAGTCGTCTTACGCACTCAAACATTCTCAAATTCTCTAACTCTCAAGCTCTCCTGTTTCGAAAGTTTATTGCTTTTGCAGAATTCTACTCACTAATCTCAGAAATGGAAAAGATTATTGATGGAAGATACCTAAACTACAGCAAATTTCACTTTTCGGGTACTGATCTGATGCGCTCACTTCTGAAGAAAATCAAATTGGCATCACTTGTTCCTGTTCTTGAAGCACATGAAGATAGGGTTTACCTAGAAGATGTTGATCACTTCTACAAGACCAGGGAATTCTCCAAAAATGACATTGTTATGACGGCTGTCATTGGTGGTAAGAAAATTGCTATCTCTGCTGCTGTTCTTAGTGAAATTTACAAGTTAGCAGATAAGGGAGGAGATGTGACCAGCTTAGGGTCAGAAAAAGAGGATGAATTTTGGGCAATTTGTGCGAAAGAGGGAGAAGAGATGACTGGGACTCTGATGAAAACTCAATTAAAAGATGAGTATCAGAGGTTCGCAGACATCATTGTGAAGGTGCTGGATTGTAGCACGAGCTCTCTAGATGGGTTACCAAGGAAAAGGTACTACACCATGGTTTGCATATACTATGGACTGAAAGTTAACTGGGCTAATCACGTCTATGAGCTGCTGAGTGATAAGAGGCTTTCTCATGCCATCTTACTCAGTAATCTGTTTGCATCCCTGCAATGTCCTATGGGTGGTGGAAAGACCACTCACAGTAGCAAGGAGTTCAAATTGTATGAACCAGTGAGAAAAGTGGTGGCAGAACCAAAAAGAAAGGCCACTGCAAAATCCAAAAAGGCCCCCTCTAAGAAGAGCAAGAAGGAGGGTCAGACAAGTCAACCTGCTGAGCCAACAGCACAGTCTGCTGTTGTGGCTGGATTGGCACAAACTGAAGATGCAGTTCCAGAAAAGATGATTGAAGATTTCACCAAGGAGATTGAGCAGATGAAGACTGACTCTTCTCCTGAAAGAACTGAGTCTGAGGAAGAAATTCCTCTTCAAAGGTTGAAAAGGTTGAGAACCAGAAGTGAGGCAAGGGGACCTCCTACTGTCAAACCCCCTGCCAAAAGAATTGCCAAATCAAAGGTCAAGAGAAAGGTCACTTTCTCTGAGGAGTCAGTTGCAACAATAAGAGAAACAACAACGTCAGCAGACAAGCCATTAGTTGTTGAAGAACCTGCTGATAAGCCTACTGAAGAAGTTGTCTCTACAGTTGGAGTGTCTACAGAAGACTCATCTGCTGCACTATCTGCTGAAGTTGAAGAAGGACAGCAGACTAGTTCAACACATCTTTGTTGGATTCCATTCAGCAAATGATATCAAATTCATTGAAGGAAATGCAGGAGAAGTTAACTGCTGATGTGTTGGCTGCTGTAAGTCAACCCACTCAAAAAGCTGCTGCTGTCCCAACTCATCTGATTGAGGAGACTGCTCAGAATGTTCAATCTATCTGTCAAGAGATGGATGTACTCAGGAAAAGAACTCAAAGCACAGCTGCTGGTTGGAGAGATATCACAGAAACTGTTGAGATGGCCATCAAAGCAGAAGATGAGACATTGGTAAATATGGGCAAAGCTTTCAAATCCTCTGCTGATATGGTACTTGCAACCCAATTTCAGTTGGGTGAACAAGGTGAAGATGTTCTCAACAGAATGAATGCTATGGAAGCTAACCAATCAACCCTTGCTGCTCAAGTTAATATTATCAAAATCAATCAGCTAAGGCAAGGAGCTCAATGGATGCTCTAGAAGAAAACATCAAGCTTCTTTGTGATTCACTTCAGATCACTCCTATCCTACCAAGTTATCCAATCATCCCTACTGATGATGACAAAGAGGGGGAAGATTGTGAGGAGCAAGCAACTGAAACTGACAAAAAGGAAGGAACTGAAGCTCAAGCTCCAAGTAGTTCTGCTGATAAGACTGATCAAAATATTGAAGGAACAAGCAGACTAACAGAAGAGAAGATCACAGAAGAAGAAGAAGCTGACAATGCTGAAACTGAATCAAAAGCTAAGTCTGATAAAGAGCTAGCTGCTGCCAAAGACTCGCTGAAGAACAGCTTGATCCTGATGTTAAGTACAAGAAGATAGAGCTGCTGAGGAAAAGATTCTGTGAAGAATTGGAAGCTGAAACTTCCAAACTGTCTGATGAAGAATCTGAAAAAGAAGACAAGGAAGCTGAAGAAGAAGCTGAAAAAGAGAAGAAAGATTCAGAAGAAGAGAAGAAGGAAGAAGACTAGTTTAGGCTAGACTTTTCCTTTATCTTAAAAATACTTGTATTCTTTTAAAGTACTTTGCACTTTTCATCTTTCAACACTTGTAATATGTAATCAGTTCAATTATCTATAAAATTGCAAGTTTGAATCCAACACACTATTTCTATCTCAGAAATTTTTGAGGATCAAAACTTTAGTTTAGGTACAGGTACTCAGCTGGAGTTTTGTCATCATCAAAAAGGGGGAAATTGTTGGATGAAGATGAAGTTGAAGAGAAAAGAAGACAAGTAATTAAGGGAAGGTTTTGATGATTTCCAAAACATCATAATCAGCTAAGTATGGAAAGCTTAGCTCCCTTAGAAGAACCTTGAACAAACAAAGAAGATATCAGAAGAGTTCAAAGTTCAAAGACCAGAAGACTAGTGATCTCATGCTGAAACAGCGAACAGAAAGGTAGGTCATCAGCCGAGTCAAATCAGATTAGTTCAGTATTTGATCAGCAGAGTGCCTATCAGATGGGTTGCTTCGATCAGCAGAGTAGAAGAGATCAAGAGTTCAGTCCAACGGTAATAAATGCACTTGGAGTAATAAATGCTGTAAGAGAAGGGTAGTAATGGCAAATGATTGAAGAAAACCTCGTATCAGTATAGTGCATTTAATGCTGCTGCAGGAAAGTACAGCAGAGAAAGTATTGTAGCAGGTTGCCGTTTTTTATTCTGGCAAAGGCTATGGATTTGATGATGTGATTTGCTTCAACGGTCATAAATTCAAATCCAAGTATAAATAGAGCCGAGCGAGACACACAACAACAATCAGAGATTTCGTTTTTGAAGCAAAATTTGTCTAAGTCTCAAAAGCTCAAAACAGCTCACTCGTCTGGTGGAAGTCATCTGTTGAAAGAAACCCAGTTGAAGAAAACAGAAAATTACGATCTGAGTGATCTTGTAATAGCTGAGTGTTGTGAGAAGTTGTGATCCATCTTTGTGAGTGATCAAACTTCAGAGAGTAGAATTTCTTAGTGATTTTCTATTGTGAGCTTATAGCCTTTTCATTAGTTGTCTAGGTATAAGTGGAGAAATATTGTAATCTGTGTGATTATAGTATAACCCAGAATCTAAGTGATCTGGAAGAGTGGACTAAAGGATTTCTATCCATATAACCACTATAAAAATTCTTTGTGTTATCTTGCATTCAAGTTTTCTAGCATATTTTAAAGATTGCATATTTAAACACTTTGAATTATTAAAAGATTTTATAAGGAGTTTCAAAACTGGGGATAAAATCTTATTAGAACTTAGTTTACTTGTGAAAAACACTTTCAAACAATCCGCTGCAAGTATACTCTTTGAAAAACTGTTTTGCTGAAAAACAGCTAAGTATTTGTAAGAAGAGTGGTCAGTCTGCTGTTCAAGATTTGTTCACGATCAGCTCAGTCTGCTTACTGTTCTTCATCAGCTTAGTCTGCTGACAGAAGACTAAAAGTTTTTAAGTTCAAAAATTTTTAGAGGTCTATTCACCCCCCCCCCTCTAGACCTCATCTGACCACTTGGGACCAACACCATGTATGCATGGTACATTGAGTAATAGCATAGGTCCTTTGAGAACCCTTTAGATTGACCAATTGGGCCAACATCATTGGCTCGATGATGGCCTGCATAGGAGGCTCCCGATCGAAAACATATTGTGGTAGTATGCATGCTAGGCTTGTTTGGCTTTTATTTATTAGTCGATTTATGATTGCTTGTGTGTTTGCGTGCTAGAATCTAGATCGTAAATAAAAGATAAAGCATAATTGAAGCGGTGAGATCTCGAGGAGAGTTTCCTTAAACTTTCAAAACCGAAAATTCCCCTCTCGAATAAATATTAAGTCATATTGGGTTAAATATAAAATGAGGTTTTATAAAATCCAAGCCTTCCATTAATAGGGACTAGTGTATGTTGTCTACTTATCGATAGAGGTGATCCAGAGTCTGGCACCCGAGTCGAAGAAAGGGGCAATACATGAAATTCCTTGATTCTAGTTTTAATAAAACTTGACAAGGATAGGGACTGGTCGGGACGTGAAGATCGACCGATAACTAGTTACGGAGAATTCGTGATCGGGCCCGTTGCTTATCATGATTAATGGGTTAGACTTAACGCGTAGTAACATTTATGATGTAGCAGTGCTAGATAAATGCGAAAAACGAGGCAAAATAACTTGAAGGTTGTGTAGTAGACACAATGGTAAAATGTATACCTACCTAGGGAATTAATTGTATGGCCACGAGTCGTGGGAGCAACTAATTGCTGCTGGGACGTCAAGATCTACCAGGAAATAGATTTTTCCCGAAACTAGAAGGGGTTATTGTTTCGATAAAAATAGTGGGAGAACTTTTTCGATAAAAAGTCCAAATTTCGTTAATTATAAATATTAATATTAAACATGTCTGCTTATAGTTGTCTGTTTTATTTTTAGCCATTCACCATCCAAACAATGCTTAATGCGTGTTAGAAACGAACCAACTTTGGGGTCCATTATGCGCAATTACCTTCACGAGACGAGCATGGCTGAGTTTAACAATGTTAAGGAATATTGTTGTTACTTAACCAAAATGTTCAAACGAATCAAAAAGTTTGGAGCTCAATTGTCTTTAGAAGATGAGATAGAAATTACTCTCAATGGCTTGTCTGACACCTTCACTCATTTTATGCAACATTGTGATATTCCGCCTGATGGAATTAAAACAAAACACTTGCATAAGTTGTTAGACAAATATGAGGAAGCTCATCTGCAAGGATGGGGTCTGTACGAAAGGAATTGCCACATGTGTAAGTACGAAAAGAAATTAAGGAGGCTTGCTGAAAAGAAGTTCCTGAACAGACTTAACAATGGTATGACTTAAAGTTATACACCTGTTAATTCTATTGATGTAAGACATCTGATAAACCTTCATTTCTGTAAAAGTGTTTGCAGGTGATGATGGTATTCCCTCTCCACCTAAAAGGAAGAAATTCCTTAAAAGGAAGATGCAAGTAGTGCAAAGAGACATGAGGAATGTTGCTTCAGGGATTGGGTCAAGGGCTATCTGGACCTAGACATTACTTTTAGCAAAAGAAGTTTTACTTAGTTTTTCGTATTAGCATAAGTTTTTAGTTTTAGTTTATTTTGAGTATTATTTCAAATTTTGTACAAAACATTATTGCATTACCATTGAGAATGGAATCTATTTAATTAGAGCGATTTAACTTTGTACAAATATTGATGTTTTGATACATAGAAATAAAACAATGATAAACGAATCAAAACCTCAAACTGCCTGCTGAATCGAAAATCGTAAAACGAATAAGATAATCGTCCACCCTGGAAATGTTCATTTTGGACATTCTTCCTAAAGATTCGAAAGGAAAGTTTTTATCTACTGCTCTTGAAATAAAGAACTTGGATAAACTCGGAACTTTCAAATCAAAGAAGAATAATAACCGAAATAAAGGATCGCTAAGGCATTCCAAACATTTCAATCAATAAGAACTAAAAGCACTAGTTCAAAGGGATACTACTTCATATATACTTACGATTTCAATCGTTAAAGTGTATGTGTACTTTGTTGAAGTACAATTCTGAAACTATTGAAGTAATTCAATAGACGTTTTGGAAATGAAGTAACTAAATGCATTATGTCAAAAGTATTTTTCAAACTTGCTGAAACATAAGCAACTGAATCCTCATTATCTAAAGGAGAATAGAATTCTCGCAAAGCAAATCAAAGAAGAGGATCGAATTTTGATAAAACTTGGTTCGACTCTCGACTATGATATTGCTAAATTCCTATATTCACATAAGGGGATAGCCTCCCCTGACTCTTCAAAAGTACTTGGTCTAGTATTTTTCGAAGTGAGTTCTTACATCGCCATGTCATTTAAGACATAGCAAAACACCCTTATATGAGAAATTAGATGGTAGATCTAATTCATATAATGTTTGTGGGGTATCCAACAAAATCCATTGGATACCTGTTCTACGACACGAGAAACGAAAGTATCTCAAAAAAGCTTATTCCTCTGTTGACGAAACTCTTGTCAAAGGAAATAAGAAATGTCATAGAACTTGATAAAGTCCAAGAACTGGACCCATCCCCATGAACAGTGGGAGTAAACCCTGAAACCTGCCGAACCGATCCATGCACAAATAATTAGTAATCTAATCAAATTCGTAAGGAACTCAAAATTCCATTTTACGAAATTGAGAAATTGGATTTTAATCCAAGATTGCAAAAGACTAAGGGATATGGCATAAAGCCATAAGATTCAAAATGAAAATTTGACTACTTAATGGCGATAGGTCATTAATCAAAAGGTCCTTCTAGGACTAATGAAAATACCATTGACCATTGGCTACGTCAAAATCCATTTCGAAACTATTAGCCATAGAAAGGTAGTTTTAACTACCAAAGTTATGACTATTGGATATGAATCCTGCATCTCACAATTGAAAATTGATGAGAAGATCTCTATTCAAATCCAAAAGTCAATCTATGACTTTTTCCCAAACTTGGAACATGCAACTTGATAAGTCAATCAAGAATGTTGAATTTGTCAAAAGGCATATGGATTCCAAATGTGCAAAATGATCAGTGGGAGCATAGTTAAATTCGTAACGCAACGAGATAATGATCTACACATCAAGTGTGATATAAGAATATCAGATAAACACAGACGAAAAGCGTGTTATTCACACAATTTTCCATGATAAGATTTGGGAATTACATCTCACGTACTGGCAATACGTATTTATAGAGATAAAAGCAAAGTAGATGTTGCAATTCACCAAATCAAATTACAAAGACTGAATATTGGTTAAATTCAATATGGAAAAATCCAAGAAAGGTCGTTTCCAAAGAGACAAAATTTCTCCTACCTATTTAATGAGCCCTACATATAAATGAGTAAAGAAATAACTGTCTCAAGAAGCCTTATGCTTTAGCATTTGGATTGCATGTAGCATGCAATGTCTTGTACTAGACCTGACTCATCAAAAGCTCTGACCTTTCACGAGCTATTGATAGTCGAACGCCAGTAAAGGACACTGGACTACCATAAATGCAATCCTAGAAGATAATTAAAGGATATAACGCCGGTCTATGGTATTAAGTGGAGAATTGAAACTCGAAGGACTTAGAATTTCGAGATTTCCAGTCTGAAGTGGATGATTTATTCTGTCTCGATGAAGCTAAGGTAAATTGGAAGAAATTCCAAATACCATTGCCGACTCAATCAGAATAGTAGCACCATTATGATGTTGCACAAGAGAAAGTGTTTAGATGATAAATTTTCGTCCAACGATTGGATGAAATACCTGGCATGACAAAAGCTTATCATAATCTTAACCGATTTAGATAAGATAATTGATCAATGAAAGGAAAACGAGATCTCACCTATAATCTGAACACAATGCCATATGATTATACAAATCACAGGTAGTTGAGACGAGTAGAAGTAAAACGTCTTCTCAACAAGGACAACTTAGTAGATCCACTAATCAATCTCTTTCACAAATGAGTTCGAGGGACATCTTGGTATAGATGGGCCTTAGAAACGTTGTAATTGGCTTTAGGGCAAGTGGGAGATTGATAGAATAGTGCCCAGCAAGCCAATATTAATTAGCTTGTTAGAGTACTATTTTCTTATGGTTTATAATTAATACGCCTGTTCATTCATAGTATGTGAATTGAACAATGGCCAACTTCATCTCTCGCGAACTTATCTAAGCGACTGGATGAAATCCTAAGGTCGCTATAGACTATGGGACGATTCACTTCAGTACTGAGTGCAATCATGAAACAGTCTCAAAGGTCGTGATCTTAAAACCGTTGCAAGTCATAGATTCCGAACGATACGGGGTATCGTAGGAATCGCCAAGACTTGTACAAGTATGCATGATTCACATGGAGTGAATTTGTAGCATTTCATGAGCAAGGCATTTGAGGCCAGTGCATATGAGTAGGTAGTTCAATGGAGGATTGAAGGCATCGAACGACCCGAATAGAGAAACCCATTGTGGAAGCGCATGTCGCATATCGGTGATGGAATGTTTCTCAAGGCTTATAATAGTGTACGATTTAGTCCTTAGACTTGAGGTGCTAGGGCGAATTCGGTGCACGAGTGTGCGTACTTAGATTTAGGTACTGGTCACGTAGCCTGGCCGCAAAGTGCCTAAGTTGGGTGCGTACACAACTGTACGCGAATGGTTAGTACTAAGAAAGGATCCATCGACTCATCCTGATAAGGTGGGAGAATTTCCTGTACGTTCTTAGATAATAGTTCCGAGAAACCCACGGCCGTGGTCGGTGACGGATTTGGAAAGGGGTTTCCAGATTTAGCAGTCACACTGGAATTACTATCCAAAATTAGAAAGTATAGAATCGAGATAATTAGAGGTGCCGATCAATTCACATACCCTAGGTCTCGATCGGGAAATAAGTCGTGGAAGGACCGTATGTACATGGCAATTATAAGAGGTGAGGTTCACAATTAATCAATTCACCTTTGATTGGGCTTCATGGGCTTGTGGCTAGACATCGACCATGAAGTGTGGGTACTCCTGAATTAATAAGGAAATTAATTCTGGAGTGGTCAATTAAAAGTTGTTTAATTGATCGGAGCATTTAATTGCTCGTTAATTAAATCACGAAAATCGTGGGCCTGCTGCCAGTTGATGGTGAACCCAGAGGGTCACACACAATATAATTGGACGGTGACTGTCGAAAAGGAAATGTACGATTTAAATTTGTTAAATCAAAGTAATTGAATTAAGGCATTAATTCAATGAGAGAATATTAATTAGATATCTAATTGATTAATGTTCAATTAATTAATTAGAGTTATCTAATTAATTATAAAATTAATTAAAGTAGTTAATTAATGAAATTGGAAGATTGTGTAATTAACCAATTTTAGGATTGAATAATTATATGGGTTGATTTTGTAATTATCTAGAAATAAGGTATAGGGGCGATTTTGTGTAAGATAAGGAAAATGAGTTTTAGTCTTGGAGGGCAAGCAAGAAGAGATCTATCAAATCTTGCATTCCTAAGTTGATAAGGAATAGGAGATTTGATAGATAAGGGAAGAAGATATCTTCTAAGAGAATGACTCTTCTCTTATAAATACTTCTTCTCTTCTCTTCATTCATAACTAATGATCAACTTTTGAAAACCCTAAAAAGAAAAGAGAGTAGCCGATTTTTGCAAGTAGAAAAATTTGATTTTCGCACAAGAAATTTTATTTACAAAATCGCCCCGTAACTTTTAACCCTAAACCCAATTTGAGGTTGATCGAACCCAAGGTGGTCGATCCTAACTTGGCCGAATCTGGTCTAATCACATAAGCCCTGTGATTAGTCTTCTTCCATCAAGATCTCCCAATCCAGATCCAGATCTACAGTCATTTGCTGACAAATCTTCAAGATCCAGTTCGTAGCCTAAGACTTGGAGGTGTCACTACAATCCAGTTGGTGTGGATCAACTTTGGAGGTGAGACACATGGATCACTCGTATTGTGGATCGAACGAAACGCCTGGAGGTAACCACCACCAAGCTTTGGTGAGGTAAATCGCAAAAACCCCCCCTGTATTTATGTTTATGTTTGATTCAAGCTTTTCGTATAATAAACTGTGGAGAAAGATTTATGGGACTAGTAGGGACCTCGAAAAATTTAAATTCGGCACTTTGTTGTATTGACAATCGAGCCACATACCAGAAATATCCCAACAAATTAATGCTGCATAATATTATTTCAGGACTTGAGTTTAACATTATTGTCAAGTCGCCAAAATATTTATGAGATTGTAATTCAGCAGTTCATTTTTAAGGACGACAAACATTCCAAGGTTTAGAGTTAAACGTCTTTGTCGTTGAAGAAAACATCCGGAAACATGAAGTGTCAAATTATTATCAGAACTGGTCTGATAATTATTGATCCTTTGAATAAATCGTCACCATTAGACATTCATGAGAATGTTAACCGAATGAGTATTGGTAGTAATTGATTATTGTATTGTAGGATCATTTATGAATCAATATAGAAACTTTTGAGCTCCATTTATATGTTTCTGAAAACTGAAAATAATATTCCTGGTATTTAATGATTGTGTACACTATTATGGCTATTATGTGAATTATAACAAGAATGGACATTATGAAAGTTTTCGAGTATAGTTCATTTGTAGTGGGTCACCTATATCATGGTACATGAAAGGAAATTTGTTGGACAATAATAATTTAGGACCGCCATGACTCGTATTTGTGGTTTACTATGCAATGATGATTAATGTTAATTCTCTCATGGGCCAAGTGGAATAATGTTAATTATGGACCATTATGATTAACCCATTATGGTTAGGCTCATAGTGTTGGTCCACTATGGTCTCAAGTGGTCAGAAGAGGTCTAGATGAAGGGGGGGGGGGGGGGGGAGGGGTGAATAGACCTCTGTTTCTCCTTTCAAAAATTTATTTAACTTTTCTTATCAGCAGAGTAAGGTGATCGAAACTTATGAGACTACTCAGCTGTTTTAGCAAAAAGCTTGTTCGGCGTGAGTTGACCACTGGTCTGATTTTACTTATCTGTTTTCAAATCAAATCCGAACTTCATCTTGAAGTTTTCCAACTTCTCAAGAGATATACATAGATTATGCTCTTTGATTACATCATTTCCTTCGCTCATGTCGCCAACTTTGTCCCACATCTCTTTTCCTGTTTTGCAGTGTTTAACTTTATCAAATATGTCATTATCAAGGGCTCTGGTCATGATGAACCTTCCAACTTTGTCAAGATTGTTCGGCTCAATTTCTTCAGTTGTCATCTCTTCAAGTTCTTTGTCAATCACCATATCTTGACCGTTGACTCTGATTGTTCTGGTAATTTGATAGAACCCCTGGTAATGCACGTGTACATGTTTTCGTCGTAAGCAGCAAGAAAAATTTCCATGCGTATTTTCCAGTCCTCAAAACTTATACCGCCAATGTGGGAAACATGGCTGATATATTTCATTTTCAATAGAATTTGTTTGTCAAAAATATGCTCTTTTTGAAAACTTTTGAAAAACCCCAAAGGTCCTCCTCTGTTTCCTTCTGCTGCTCGATTTGCTTGCTCCCTTGATTTACTGTTTAATTCTTCTGAAATTGCTTGTCCTTCCCTTGATTTTCTGTTCGATTCTCCGGGGATTTAGCTCTCTGACATTCGACTCCTTGAAGTTTTGATCTGCTCACTCATTCTCTGTGTGCACTATTGATGAGCTCTCTCAACTCCTCTCGAGTAAATTAATAAATTTCTTCTTGCGGTCGCAAAGGTCCAGCAGCTACTCATTCCTTATCATGTATGATGATTTGATCACCTCCTATGTTACCCCTTGTTGCTCCGGTTCATGTTTCTTGCAGCCGCCATTGCTGCTATTGTAGCTCTGGATTTGGTTGTCATTCCAGCTCGGGCACTGTTTAGAGGTTCCCACTGATTGCGCCAACTGATGGAGGGAATTTTCGTACAAGGGTTTGGTTCAAATCAAATGTGCCACATAACATTGTTTTTCGCTCCACAAATAGAATCATAAGATGGTCAAATTGAGATGGACTCCACTTCAAGGAACCTAATCATGTGCTCAAAGAATGTCATCAAGTTGTGCTAGTGGTTAACCCGGCGTAGACCCTTCGATGCGAAAGTCATATCAATTCAAGTTTAATTTGTAGCAGCAGGTGGTAGTAGTGTTGTTGAAATCATACCTTAAAGAGAAATAAATACGGGGTATTTACAATTTTTGGAGGTGAATCTTTTGGGTCGGTCGAATCCTTCGGGTTGGGTTGACCTCAATTGGTTTGGTCGAATTGATATCCTACTAATGTCGAGTGGAATGATTATATGGCAGTTGGAGATCCTGTCTAAGATGCCTATGTCGATGTACATTATATGTCAATATACATGAATAAGATTTCTTGCAAGTTAAGGACCCATTTCGATTTACATTGATATAGTATGTCTATGTGGATATATATAGTGCAGATTTGGTCATAATGGTCTAATTTGATATATTTCGAAGATCATGTCATATAATTGCTTATTTTGTTTGTTTAGGTCTTACGTGTAGTGTGTCGTGTCATTGATAGAATATTTGGTATATTAGTGTCCTTTAATCCCCACTTTTAATTTTAGCAATTATAATGTTATTTTGTTACACTTGTTTTATTTTCTATTTAATCTTGTTGCAGACATTAATTTAAAATTTGTTGTATACATTTAATCATTCGATTGACGAATGTTGGATCATACCCGATTAGATCTTATAATCTTGTTTTTGGCTTTATTTCTTGGTACAAAATTATAAAAGCATGGTACACTTACTTTTATGGTCCACATTGACCATGCCCAAAGAACTAAGAAGGCAAGTGAATGGATCAAATTAGGTATGGTTCGTTGTTTGCTAAATTAGAAGGGGATTGGGGAAATGCCTAAGTCGGGATCAACCCTTAATTAAGGGCATCTCTAATGACTAGTGGGGAGATGTTGTTGGAATTCGAAGGATACGAATCCCGAATTCTTACTCGGAATCTCCATGGATCACCTGCAAGAATTCAAACGCCATTTTGACCGAACACCGTGGTTAAATCACTGACTTCTTCATCTTTGAAACCTCACGTTTTGGTGCTCCCGGTGGAGACTAAATCACATACGGATGTAGCCTAAATTCCACGATCTAAATACCCAAAATTAGTATGATAATATGTGCCCATAAATCACCAGAAATTATGCCTAACTATGTGCCTCATAATACATACATATATGTATATATATATATATATATATATATATATATATATATATATTTGGAGATGAAACAGAGAAGGCTTTTGCTTCTCTGTTCTTGGGGAGTAAAGGGACGAAAGTCCCCTTGGACTTTCTGTCCAATTGACAGTTTTTGATGGGGAAGCCGTGTGCTTCCCATCTCTTTATCATCATGGGGAGTTAACCCCCACTTAATGGGTGGTTAACTCCTTCATGGGGAAGTGGTTAATAAACCATTCCCTCCAAATCCCCATTTAATTAAATGGACCGGGTCGGATCGGGTTAGTCCGAAATGGGCGGATTCGTTTAATTCCAACATCTCTCACTCGCACATGAGGGCTATACCCTGAGTCTAAAGTGATCATGGCAACATATACATCAATTCATACAGGCAAATAGATCGTGCGACCGGCGAGTTAAAGAGCATTAAGAGTTGTATACATGTTAGGGTAATACAACAACTCTTTCTCACAAAACATGAGGACATTAGAACTCGCTGCACCCCAAACATCTTTTTCACTAACCGAAGTATCTCTGATCCCCCAATTATAAAAGAGCATACTTCACTCCACCACTCACATGTATCCACAATCATGTCCTAAACACTTAAGTTTGACATATTGGTTGCGCAGCTTTGAATACAAGTAGCGTGTGTTAGTTGCAAGAGGTCTTCCTTTCCTACTAGAATCTTTCGATCTTACTTCAGCTGCTTTCCTAGACACATAACGCATCACCGTATGATTCATGGTTATTAGTAGCGTGCTAAAGTAGCAATACCTAAGTAAAATCTCGAAAAACAGTCTAAAGTCATAAGGGTACACATTGAGGTTTTCACAAACCTCTAGGGTCTCACACAATGAGTGAGCAGGGATCTTTCACTCATTTCCCAATGGTCACAAAAGCACACGTGGTATGAAACACGTGCTATTGTGCTTTACTTCATTCTATGAAGTCTATGTCATTTTATTAGCACAATACAGATCTTGGTGTAAGTGAACATCTACACTTAACCTGAATTTTCTCCTTAGTCCTCAAAAACAACAAAGTCGAGACAAATTCACATCTGGCCATTGACAAGTGCAATGGATAGTGGGAATCCATTTTCGATTACTTATGATCATTATAGTAATCTCATCTTAATTGATCAATCAATCGACATCCGTTCATACAAGATTGTCTATTCTCAATGATTACTTTAGTCACCATAGTAATCTGAATTGATTTTCAATTAAGGCGATACTAATTTTATCTTGCACTCTTTACAAAAATAAAATTATCTCATCTCTGCACATACTCAATGTCAGAGGCGATTGCTCGTGTGAGAGAGCCAATCTCTACTTGTCCGACATTCTATGACATTGAATGTATGCTTTCCGAAGCATGTACTAAATCATTCCAATGTCTCCAAAAATAATGGGCTTGATCTTATGAACTTCCAAGTTCAATTAGATCAGAGATCTACGTAATACTAGAGACTATTACACAACCCACTAAAAAATCTCTTGTTCAGGGCTTAGTACAAAACTTGTCACGATACGTAGACAACTAAGTGCAAAGCTCTCATTGAATTTTGCTTATGATATCTCCACAAAATATTTAATTTTGTGTAAATGTTTGGTCTAGCAACAACAATGTTTCTATTGTAATGTAAGATTGTGCTTATGGCATAACATACCATCACAGTCCGTACTGCTTACCTTTGTAACGATCACAAATGCCTCAAGACCAAATATTTATTTATACTGCATATACTTGTGCTACAAATTTCATAATATGCGTGCACATCGATACATGTGTTTGCTTTTTACCACATAAGTAGCTAGTAAAAGTTCTTTAGCATCTAAGGAACATAAATATGCGTGCACATCGATACATGTGTTTGCTTTTTTACCACATAAGTATTCTAAAGGTTGACAATAACCTTTTCATTGAAGTCCAAAATCACACTTATGATTTGACTTAGAATTATAGATCAGATCTAGGGGTGCACATGGTACGGTTCTGCGGTATTTTTAACAAAATTTGTACCGTACCAATTAGTGCGGTTTTTAAAAACTCAAAACCAAATTAGAGTTTTATGAACCATACCAACAATCTAGGTTTTGTGCGGTTCCGGTACGGTTTTGCGGTTTTTTCGAAAAGACTTTTTCGTGTAATTTTTCATATATAATTGATCACATAGTTGACAATTATATAAGAAATTAATAATGTAATATCTTATAAACTATTTTTTTACATTAAATAAAGCATTGAAAAAAAATGTTCACAAATTTGACGCTATAGTTCGACCTAATTGAATAAAATTAATTGATTAATTATTTGATCATTATTTTTATTATGTGAAGAAACTTATTATTTGGTATTTGTTGTCTAGAATTTTTCCATTTTAAGTTTTCAACATATAACAAGTTTAATTTGTGCTAAATTTGAGCATATCTTTTTTTAATTGAACGATAGCAATGTAGTAATTATAAACTATGATGGACTATAATATAATTTATAAATAATATAGTATTCAATAATATTTGAATTATAAATTTATAAAATTTAGTCGTAAATTTAAAAAAAGAATGGTTAATTCATGTTTCTTTTTAATTTCGGTACGGTACGATTTTTTACGGTATGAGAAGTCTAAAACCAAAACCATACCAAAATACTCGGTACGGTTTTCATTCATACCAAGACCTTCGGTTTTGAGGAAAAAACCTAACATTCGGTACGGTTCGGTACGTACGGAACGGTCCGGTACGGTTTTGAAAACCATGTGCACCCCTAACCAGATCCATGGCATAACATTAATTAGAGTAGGTAATTGGTTACGAACCAATTGATGTTCCAATAAGATTTGATACAATGACCTAGACTTTTCACTCAAAGCACACATTTCAAATTTCAGAAAATTTACCTCTTACTATAGAAGTATTGGTAAATACTAAAATTCACTTTTAAGAATTAATCCATTAGTCTTGCTGACCACATAAATAATTCAATAAATTTCTTCACAAATTTCTACCTTTAATTCCTCAATTCAAAATTGGGGATAACCATTTTAAAAAATGGTTCTTTCATATTCCAGGTATGATATATTCACTATAGTAAGTCAGAGGTAATCAACTATGTGTCTCTTTGAAAATGACCAAATTCGAAACTTGGTTCGATTGTACAGGCTAGTAGTAAGTTTTCTTCCATTTGGTAACGTGCCCCACTCATGAGACAATTGAACATCTTCTCAGTATTTGAAATAAGTTGAAGCAGTTTGGATAATCACATCCAAGTGATATGTCAAATAAATGACTACTCTTTGAACCGATTTACACAAACAAATTCAAATATTCTAAGACTAGTTCATCTGGTAAATACATCTATAAAGATTGTATTTTCGGATTCAATAGCAAGTACACTTTCACCACATAGTTCATACAAGAACACAATGCTTTAGACTAGTATATATCCCCAAAAGATATATATTAATTTCTCATGTGATCATTTTTCTCAAATACATAAGAAACATAGTCAAGACAAACTCAACTATCTAATCACTTTGTCTAAGATAGCTTAGGTCAAACCAATATCTAACCTTAGCTTGTATAAAGTGAAAGTTACTAAAGTTGAAGGTTTTCTTATTATGCATTAAAATTTAACAAAATAAAATGAATATTTCCTCAAGGAAATAAAAGGTTAACTTAAGATGCATGAATCTCATCTATCCAAAATTCAAGTTAATTCACTTAACAGAATTATATAAGTAATAGTGTTAGAAATAACCAATTTCGGATAGTTTCATTACATGGATCACCAAAATGATCGTATAGATATTTGTATCCCTAATCTAGTATCAGAACTCATGTTCCTCGATACATTTGATTCTTTTAGGAAATTTTAAAACACTGACGTGTTTTAATTTCACAAGAGATCAAATTAAAACAATCAAGATACACCATATCTTTCTAAATGTAATGAAAGAATGAATTAATCCAACATTCATTCAAATTAAATCACTAGAATTAATTACAATGGAAGTTTAACTCCAACGGCCTTACCAAAATAGTTTGAGTGTCTTGTTTCCGTTATGGAACGAAATAAAGGCAAACCCTTTTATAGAGTTGACTTCAAAAAGTCTTCTCAATGGGTTAGTATTTCCACTTGCCCAATATGACCTACACAAATATGCCTTCAACATATTTAATGTTTGCATTGTTTCAATGTCTCGTGTTGCCACAGCAATGACAATCATCAATGTAACTAAAACATTAGGTCAAAATTTGACACTTCGAACTATTGCTAAAAGTCTAGTATCACACTAAGTATCACCCCAAAAGTGATACTGGTCAAGTCAATTTGAAATTCAAGTACAAATCTAATGTAAGAAGAATAAATCCAAAAGTCAATTTTAGATTCCAATGTACCCAAATAAACTTGATAGGGACGTGAACACTTTTATTTGTTAATTACTAAAGCCACAGTCCACATAGGACAAGATTAGTAATATATTGTTCTGGAAAACAAACAATAACTACATAAGTGTTATTAAGTGCTATCTTCTCAACTTCGTCCATAAACGAGTGAAAAGAACTAACCACATGAAAGTTATAGCACTTTTAGTCCCATACCGATTTGGACTTCCAAAATCTGGCGGTTTGTATTCTTCTAATTAGAATTATCTTCAGTCTCCTTTCGTTCATTTTTGCTTCTAAAATCTAGTTTCAGCTCCTAGAGCTTAAACTTTATTAAGTTTTATATAGTCAGTCACACAGACTTGAGCTTTTGGTCTCAATAACACCAAATAACTAATTGGGAAGCAAAACGAAATAATTACCATTTGAGGAAAACTCTTCACAGTTATGTGAATTAACATGACCTTTGAATGGTCTTTCAAATGGATCGAGACTGATTTAACTTGAATTAGTAACTCAAAAGAGAAAAATTATGACTAAATGACTTTAATCTGTCATTAAGTTTGACTGCTTCATTCCAAGTATCAACATACTAAGCAACAGAGTTTCCGAAGGTCAAACTTTAAAGTCAATTGCGTTTACTTTGTTAGAGTTGTATTCCCATACTACTCTTTTAGGTGAACTTCATTCGAGGTCATAATTACAAGACTTATCCGAACAGTTAAAACAGCGTAATCATCTCAAATAACGTCCGATAAATCTATTATCCTTCTCGAGTAATAAGACCACAACAGGTCTTTAAAGACTTGATAGATGCTTTCTACATCATCGTTCTATCCCACTCACATACTGAATCTATAGAGACAAAATGCTACCACATTTGTCAATGAGTACTCGTACAATACTCATTTACCTAAGATTAACAGCCATGATCCGTCGATTAATGAGATATCATAATTGCCCATCTATATCCAAATTCCGTACACAACAAATCAAACTTGTTTTGAATCCCATAAGGTACAGCATCGAAAGTTCACGCAATGTTCACAATCATCTCCCATATCCAAATGTTCATCATAACTCATTTAATTCCCAGTACGAAATTAAATAGTTCTAGGTGGGAATTCTTCAAATTCTACCAACCTCGAACTTCCACTTAAATACTTATTTCTAAGTATTTTAGAGGGTTAAACGTGTGCGTTTCACAAGAACACGTCATGTACCATATACAAAGATATATGTATGCATCAAACACATTGATACAATGACACATACGAAGAGTCATGTTTACATAAACACAATCATGTGTCAATCAATAATCTCCTTAGAAGATTCTAATGACCAAGTCTCGGGAGACAAATACTGACAAGATTCGTCTTAACTTATTACAGTTCTTTCCCATTATGGAGATAATCTCGACGTACAGGAAATGTTTAGAACTTAGAGGGTAGCGATAGAATAAATCGTCAAATTATTCATTTTACCCTTTAACACAAATAAGACTAACTGAATTCCAAATTCAGTAAGTTGTTTTCCAACATATCGGATAAACGACATATTCATTCCATTAAAAATGGAAATTAATCTTTCAGTATTTTTCTTTTAGCTCTCAGCTAAAGAAGTGTCTCAACTGCATCAACTTTCACCGTTTTAGGTTCATTACCGTAAAACTCGATAAGTGTGCAAAACACTTTCATTAGAATTTCTAACTTTTGCAACATACAACAATTGCAAAATAGGTTCAGATTCTTTAGTTATAGTTGCCCTCCCACTAGGTCTGACATGCATCGCAATCTCAAAAATGAGTTAAATATTTTATTGCGCTTAAAAGCCAATTCGAAATATCATTAATTCTTTTCATAAAGAATTTTCTCATAAAAAAAATTTAATTGCCCATAAGCAAAAAAATATGTCCTAATTTCACAAAAAACTTTAAATAGAACTTCTTCAAGTTTACATAGATTTTGGCCTTGTTACGAAGGAGTTATGGCCAAATGAAGTTAGGTTCAAAATAGTAAACTTCTTCTTGTTGGAGAAGATAATGAATAGTGATTTATTACTTATTCACTCTCGCCCTTGCTGTCCGTTGCTCATACATGCATTTCCGGTGGTCAAATTTAAAAAAATGGAGTTCACCATTTGAATTAGAAGATCGAAAAACTTCGGGGTAGCCGGAAGGACGTTGTCGAAAAACGAAGGCAAGGTGGCGCGTGACTTGTACACGCTACCTCACACGCATGGACTGCTGGCCATGCCAGTAGCCCAATCAGCCACTATGCAACTGCCACGTCAGCAAGCTTTGCTGACCTATGCTGCCACATGCACCTCACACGCCCACACGTGTTGGTGGCGCGTGAAGTGTCTTTCGGTCATCGGTTTTGGTCGGAAAAATTTCTATGTGCTCAGAATTTTATTTCTGAATTTTTTGGTGAATTAAATTAATTTTTCAGAGTGTTAAAATATTTCTCTTGAGTTTCATGCCTTGAAAAACTGTGAATTTTTTTTTCTTTGGAAAATTCTGAATTTTTTTTGTGAAAGCTTGAAAAATATTTCAGAGGAAATGTCTAGCAAGTGGGAGTGTTTGGCAACTCCCACCTATCAACTTCAATTTTCATTGCATGAAGAAAATGGTTTTAAAATATTTTGGATTAAGAAAATTTATGAAATTTCTTTTGGGAAACTCTGAAATTATTTTAAAATATGGGACCACCGATGAAAGTGTTGGAACACTTATTAAATTATCGTCCTAATTTTTCTAGTGATCTTTATATGGTTGGAAAGCTCTTGACGTGAGCTTTCTGATGGTACAAATTTCAGTTTTCGAAACGCAATAGATAATTCCCAGAAAAATATCAAAATTTCGGGAATATAATCAAAATAAATTCATATATCCAAATTGCAAGGAATAACACCATAAAAATTTTCAGATATGATATTTAACATATAGGCATGCTATCATAAATATTTTGGAGCAAAATTTTAAGCATGCTAAACTTCACCATTAATGGCCAAACAATTGCACTACTGCACTACATACGGTTTTCATGCATATTCAATAATTGTGCTTGAATTTACTGACATGCTTAATTACAAACTCATAGACTCACAAGATCATATATTGAAGCATAAGCACGTCAATTACAGAACTTAAAAAAACATGATTCAAGCAATTAAAAAAATAAGCCATTAGAGGACAATTAACTCCTCACTCATAATGCAGTCAAATTTAGAGCATCACACGTCTCTAATTTTTTTTTTGTTTTGTTTCAGAAACATAAGTCCCAACCAAAAACTTCATCAAACTAAAAAAAATTGCAACAATAGTGTAGAGGCCGAATGTCTCAATTGCAAAAAGAAGAGAACAATT
Organism: Penstemon barbatus; assembly: GCA_003313485.2. Taxonomy (NCBI): domain Eukaryota; kingdom Viridiplantae; phylum Streptophyta; class Magnoliopsida; order Lamiales; family Plantaginaceae; genus Penstemon; species Penstemon barbatus. The sequence continues at coordinate 51,126,285 of CM064881.1, read as the reverse complement.
GATAGAAATAATGAATGAAAAGCCATCACTTTTGCAATTATTATATTTCACAAGTCATGCAATTTCAGAATATAATAGCATAATTCATAACAACATAAATCATGCCATTAAAAGAAGTGAGCATAGAATCATACGGATTCATCATGATTTCATATATATATATATATATATATACTAGGCAAGTTGCTCCACGCATATGCGTGGAGTTGTTGCCCAGATTAAGTGATTTGCTGAGGGTTTTTTTATGTTTGTAGGCGGAAGTATTTCTTTTTCTTTAAAAGGTTAATGTTTAGAAAAAATGGTAAATGTGTAGAATATTAAAATGCACAATGATTTTTTCTATGAAATATTTCTTTTTTATCAATTTATATCCATGACAGCTTACACCCCAAAATAACGCGTACGTGGCATTCAAAGATGATTTTCCTTGAAAATAAAAGAAGATTTTTCGAGATAGAAACATTTATAGAAGTTTAACGCTAATTCAAAAATGAACCTATTTTTCAGAATTATTTCATATTTTCACTTAACTTTAGTTTAGTCAAATAAGAATAGAGGATCAATATATTCCAAAAGTCCAAAACCAACCTGCTTTGTTCCATAATAACATAGATACTTTAAATAGCAAATCATGTAAGATTAATCAGATCAACAATTGAAATTTTTCATTCCAAAATACTGAATAAATCGAAACATGGTATATGCTGCGTACGTATCAGCACCCATGTTTTTCCAGAGTTACATGGATATCTACATAAACATTTTACAAAGCAATTCATGTATCGAAAATCAGCTTTTGCAAGTCGCAAAACCATCCGAGAATGCCAGCCAATCTCAAAAGACTTCATCCAGTAGAATGCCCACCGATTAACCCTGTAGGGGGAGGGAAAATCACATGTAAGTAAGCAATCTTCAATAAATGTTCTGCTTTTATATACAACACTAAAGTTGTACTATTTCAGAAGCTGCACCCATGGTAATAATCAGTCGTTTATGCTAGTGAAGGTGTCTACAAATATGTATAATAGAGGTCCAATTTATTGCACTTTAGAAATGCTATTTGTGAAATTCGAATTCCGTAGAGCCTTTTTGGTTGCATTATCATGTTTTGTCCTGATCTTGGAGAGAACTTTCTTCCAGTTAGGCCTTGGAAAATGTGTTCTAACTTGTCACAAACAATAGTAAAACAAAACAAAAACTATAAGAACACAGGAGGGAGGGGTGTTTTGCAAATAACACAGGAAAAGGACGGCCTCTTACTCAATAGGTAAATTAAAATTTGCAGAATCAAAGAACAAGTGAAAGTGCAAGATCTTCAAATCCCTACTTAGAACAAAGAACAAGTGAAAGTGCAAGATCTTCAAATCCCTACTTAGGAAAATACATACAGCCTGCTCTTCCATTTTCATAATATTGTTGAGTAAATCTTTGAAGATGTTTATAAAAGGTGTTGCTCCAATGGGAAGACCAACAAGTAAGAGGACATCGTACAGGTTCTTATAAAAAAAAATGTAACAGTTTTCAGTCGAAAGAGTAATTACAACATACCTTATCTTGGTATTTTCATCAATTGTTAATAGCCCACTTTTCCCATCAACAGAAGGTTTATATGCCTCTGAGAATACCCTTTTAAGTTCATGAGTCTAATCGTGTGATTGACGGATGTGAATGTTAAGAAAGTCATCGCCTAGAGCCAAGGTAATTGAAAATGGATGCCTGGTTACATAAAAGAAAGCATTTTTAATATCAAAAGTGATGAAGTTATGGAATTTATGCTTTCTATTTCATTTCAGAACATATAATTTGACCCTAATCCAAGAGTATATTATCAAATGGAGAAACTGGTGGAAGGAACTTGAAAAGGTTATAAAATGAATAATTAGAACTTAAATTGACAAAACAATTATCATCAAGATAATGGTTACCTTGAAAAGCCGTACAATATGGAAGCCTGATTGGAAGACTCTAAGGATCTTAAGGATACATCCAAGTCTACAAAATACACATATGCTGAAAAATGGTGAGGAATTTGACAAAAATGGACCACCGTGTTCCCAATGTAAAAGCGACGATCATGAAGATTATCATTAGAATTCCTGTGACACCTTCGATTCCTTTTATGAAATCTGTGTACTTTGGTTAGTCATATAAAGGTCATAATTCGAATCGGATTCATTAATAACCCTTGGGAAGTCACAGCCTAGGTGGTTACCAGCATGTAGTATAATAGCAATTACAATGGGTGCAGCAATGGTCTGATCATGTTCAATAAACAGATTATAAGAGGTCATTGGGTTTAAAACTTAATTATAAGTACTTAAAATTTGAAATAGAAACTGGTTGATATGATGAAATTACTTACTAACATAGCCATTATTATAGAGGGGCATTATGTGAAGAACATTATTTGCTTCTTTAGTCAAAATTGTTGGAATATATCTTCATCTTGTATCGAGTGATTACACAGGGTTTACTTACAAGTTTGTCATCAATATGTATATTAATGATGCATAACTCAGCCGCATATTATGAAATGTATATTATGAAATGTAAACAGATATTATAACCTCTCATAATACCTGATTTAGAATCACTCATGCCACTGGAAGCGCTATCAATTTCGTTACAAATAACCTATGACCACTGGTAGAACTCATCGGAAAACCTATGGTGATACTTTTCATTACAAATAACCTATGACCACTGGTAGAACTCATCGGAAAACCTATACGTACGATTAACCACAGCGCGATGCCACCTCAGACAAAACACCTATATACTAAATAATAAAAAACCCAAACATGCCATAAAACGAGGCAGACAAGTTAGCACACCATACAAAAGGCAAGTCTCTCAAAAAAAATTTCAGACGACATCCTTACAATAAGGACATACTGCAAATCATAGCCCAAGCAAAACTATAGCGAAACAATTCAAAAGCCATCCCTTTTGGCCAGAAAAACTAAGAAGCAATTAGGGACAAATGAATCCTCCGAGGCCCGAACCGAAGCAAGCAACAAATCAGAAATCAGAGACATGATCACATGGAGTGAAGCAATTGGAACGAAAAATCAGCTAAAGCCATTCAAGAATATAGTATTATAACAACCCCACTAAGCAACTAACCAATCAACCCAGATACTAACAAAATAGTGGCAACCAAGCAGCAGGGAAAATATCATCCAATTGGAAAAAGAAAAAAAAGCGCGTCAACGAACCAGGAAGAAAAATTAAACAACACCAAACAATTGAGGGAAAAGAAATTCGAATCTATGTGATTAGTCAAATTCGCAGATTTGCCTATCCTATTGAAATGCTTCAAAAAGTTGATAAATTTGTATCAAATTATAAAAAGTGCCGTGTGCAAGCGTTAAAGCACAAAGAACAACCCTAATGTTCCTCTTGATCCAGTAAAATTAACACATGTTAGTGCCTACAAGAGAGATAAAGAAGATACATTTTGTTGATCGGGAGGGATGGAGATAAGAGAGAAGAGCTGGAATTTAAGTACCTGAATTGCAATCAAACAAAGAGCGTAAAGAAAAATGATTGAGAAATAGTACTGTATTTGAAGGAGAGAGAAGAAAAGAGAGAAATGTAGAGAACTCCGATACCATCGTCGGTGTCGTAATCGAGGTCGAAGGTGGAGATGGTCAACCAGAAATTTGCGAGCAACCATCTTCGCCTATTCTTTTCTTTTTCTCTTCTGCAAGCAATATAATTGACACAATCTCACTAACCAATTGGGAAAAATAGCCGAGGAAAACAAAATAGAGGCAACCAGAAGAAAAATCATTCCCACTAACCAATGGAACAAATAAGGGAGATGGAAATTCAAGCAGGAAGGGGTAGAAGAAAAAAATAAGAAATTAGAAGCAAGAAAAGGAGAGAACAAAATTGAAGCAGCATAAGAAAATTGAAGCAGCAGGGGCCACAGGGAAAGACGGATGAAATTAGAAGAAGGTGAAATTAAAGGGAAAAGAATTTGAGGTGGTAGTGTAAACCTGGGAGGAAAGAAAGAAACGACATAGTATTGAGGTATAAACGACGTCGTTTAACTGGGTGGGGGATTAAAAAAAAAGGGATAAGAAAAGGCGTGCACTATTCATGCCGGCCTTACATTCTTATATGATATAATATATACATTCTTATATGATATAATATATATATATATATATATATATATATATATATATATATATATATATATATATATATATACTTGTAAGTGTCATCCTTTTTTATTTAAAGTTCCCTGATTTTCTTTTCCATTTAAATTTGGCCCTTTTAATGTAAAAACGGCGTCGTTTAGCCTTTTTTTGCCCCGGTTTGTGCTTTGATGAATTTCCTTTTCCCTTTAATTTTTCGTCCTCGGCTTTTCTTCGTCCGCGGCTTGTGGGCCCAAATTCCATCGTTTCCTTTGCAAATTTTTTCCGTGAACAGTGGTAGGTGAAACTGTCTTAAATTCCTAATTCATCTTCGTCTCTCCACAAATCATACCACCATCACCAGTTACTCTTCAATGAAGAAGAGATCTCGTGAGAGCAAACCCTTTCACTCTGCGCTCGCATCGGCAACTGCTCCAGGCGTAATCAAATATTTGATCTCAATTCCTTCGTCAAATTCAATCATGGCTCGCATCTGAGACCCAAAATCTCTCGGAATTCGACGTCAATAAGCTATGGAAGGGACTCTTTTACTGTCTTTGGCACCAGGAGACACACACAGTGGAAGCTGCTCAAATGGCGCCAAAAAAATTGACCCGTAAATGTACCACAAGCGTGGCCTCTGGGCAATCAAAACCAAAAGCGGCGAAAAATTCCCCCAGCACGACAAATCCGCCGCGGTCGCTCCCGTGGCAGAGAAGCCCCCGAAGTTTTATCCCGCTGATGACGTCAAGAAGCCGCTCTCAAACAAGCGCAAGCCCAAGCCTACCAAGCTCAGGTTTTTTATAATCTTATTTAATATTAAAAAAATTGTGTTTATTTATTCATTGCATTTGTTTTATAGATTTTATTTTTGTGTTTTTAGGGCGAGTATTACTCCTGGTACAGTTTTGATTATATTGTGAGGGAGGTTTAAGGGGAAGAGAGTTGTCTTCTTGAAATAGCTCACTTCTGGATTGCTCCTTGTTACTGGTCAGTTATTTTTAATTTATTCCATTTATTTATTTGTTCTGCTCTGGTGTGTAAAGGGGTGCTTTTTGTATGATTTATATGGTTAGAATTTCTGTTTCATTTGCAAATTGAAGTACTATGGATAGTGAGCTTTGTTGTAGGTTGGCCATTTGATTCATTTGTTTGTGTTTTGTAAACTTAATATTGGTCACCTAAGTGATTTAGAATGTCTAATAATTTTTTGTTAGTAACTTGGAGAATTTTGAGGCTATATTGATAGATACTTAGGAGCGTGAATTTATGTGTCACATAGTTTTTATTTCATAATCGTGTTTCTGCGACGATTCACTTTTCTGGATGAGATGTATACCAATTCTTGTAGGACCCAAGTGATTATAGTTGTTGAACATAAAGTCCCTTTTTGTTGATGGTGTGGTTGAGTCATCCTACTTGGTTGACTCCCACTTCTCCAAACAGGGAGTTCTCATATCCTATTGCCTTGTGGAGCTGGTTGCTGCTGTTACTTCTTGAAGCCATGAGAAATACATATTAATTAAAATCTCAATTCCTCTCCATTAGTGATGTAGCTTTATCATAAACATTGTTCTAAGGATCACTAAATGGACTGCTGAACTTTATTCTGGAGTACGAGCTTATTTCGTTCGTCATAAGCGGTGGTTTGGTTGGTTGCTTGTCCATGGTGTGCTCAACTTTATTCTGGACTACGTTTCGTTCGTCATAAGAGGTGGTTTGGTTGGTTGTTTGTCCATGGTTTTGTTTGCCTTGTATAAATATTGTTCCATGAAATTGGGTAAGGGTAAGGACCATTAAATTAACTGGTCAACTTTATTCTGGACAATGAGCTTATTTCGTTCATCATAAGCGCTGGTTTGGTTGGTTGCTTGCCCATGGTGTTTGTGGAGGAAACAGCCATGTTCTTGAGATATTAAATTCCGAGTGTCTTTTGAAGTTGTGAGTTGCAATCTCTGACTTATGTTATTGTTTACTAGCAGTTCTGACAACAGACACCAGCGAATGTATCAGTATTAATATCATACCTCCTATTCTTTTTGAATTTTAATATTTTCACTCGAACTATATAATGAATATATATATATAGATGTGCTTAGTTTAGCTCTACTGGTAAATTGTGTTTGTGCTATGATGAATGATTGCAGAAAATGTGGGCAAACCTTTGGTGTTGCGTGAATACTTGGGAATGATGGCATTCTTGCACATAACAAGATTGTCTTTTGGACAAAGGTTCATTAATTCAGATGGTATAATTGATGAACAAGGACAAGAGTTGAAGGGTATTTTAAACGGTGCAATTAAGTTGGGTAGCAAGAAATCATTTGCGGAGTTTCTCCCATGGCTTCGTTTCTTGTTCAAGGCTAAAAACGATGCAGTAGCTGAGCATGATTATCGTGCAGATCCTCATGCAAGAACACACTCTCGCACGCAAGAAAATCGGGAATACCAAAGACCATTTTGTCGATGCATTGCTAATTAAGATGTTTATTTCTTCTTTATGTGTCCATTTATATGAAATTGATGTAAATGTTTATAGCTTGATGGACTGAACTGGCCTATTTTATAAGGTTCTTCCTCGGGCACGAATTTGGTATTACCTGTTCCTACGCGTGAATCCGTTTCTTCCAGTTAAGTGTGTCATATGCGTAAATTCATATATACTGTGCTTTTCTTTTAAAATCTTGTTTATGAATTGTTTGCCTGTTTTGTTTTGTAAGTTCTTCTACGTTCACACGCGTGCCTGTTGTTTGTGCACAGAAATTACGTGGACGGTTTGATAGGATTCACGATATTTCTTCTACTCCTTGGGTCTTGCCTCAGCAGGATTCTTGCGTGTTTTGTGGTGCTCGCCGTTTTTATCGTGAAGTCCCCGGTTTTTGTTGCGCAGGCGGTCAGATTGTTTTGGCTCCTAGAAAATGTATCTCAGAGTAGTTATTTATACGTTTAATCTGATTGACATGGTTCTTGAAACTTATGATAATTTTGTCATCACAGGTGATGTTTCTTTTTCTTAAAGCTTTTGTTTTCATGAAGACAGTCAATTACAAGAATATGCCACGTTCTTGAACAATTATAAGCGGGTTCTATTCAACTTACTATGAATATTATCTCTTTTTGCAGACCAATGAACTTTATCAATTGACGTCAGTAGCATTCTGCCTACTCGTAGCTTGGGTTTTTTCCTTTAATTTTTTCAAATCTTTTAGTACTTACTTCAGTGCCTACATATGCATGTGCTATTATCATGTTCACATATTGTTACTATTATTTTTCACTTATGCTGTAAATTGTTTCTGATACTTGCTCAAAATTATGATTACTTGTTTGAGTAGCTTCCAAGCTACATGTTCAGTTGCTTGTTTGAATAACTTCTAAATAGCTTATCCAATGCTTTGGATGGTTTCAATGTAGTGACAAGCTCGGTCTTAGTTTAGAATTGGGTTCATTTGCTGCGGGGGTGATGATATCAACCACTGATCTTGCTCAACATACACTTGATCAAGTAATAACAATTTTAGCACTTCTTTCATTGTTAGAGATAAACTTAATACATGCTTAATATGTATTCGCATACAAATATCCTCAGTTTTTTCATGTATATCCTTGCATGCCGAGTACTATGAGATCTTGTGATTTACATATGCTACTATTTGCTTTGGTAATTGTTGTTTCTTTGATTTGAGCCTTTCGTTGATGCAGGTTGAACCTATTCTCAACATGTTTGCAGCTCTTTTCCTGGCTAGCATTGGGATGCTGATCCATGTTCACTTCTTTATGATAGTCCTTGTTGATACATGTACCTGTAACCTTCTCAAGACCTCCTACATGCCTTACAGCTTGCTGATAGTTCCAATCCGCAACTGCAAAATATGGCCCTTGGTGTATTGGATAAATCCATTATTGCTGTTTTAGGTTCCGACCAGTTTCAGGAAAATGCCTCATCAAAATCCGTTGACGCATCAAATGATGTAAGAACTCGTCTCTTTTTTCTGTACAAGTATTTCATTGTTTCTTTTGGCACTGTTAGTTTGGTGTTGTAATATGTAATATCATTGATGAATCTTCTTGAAGCAAATTGATCATTCATCATTGAGATCACTTGAATTTGCTGTCATCTCCCCTTTGAATGATCTTTATTCTTTATCCCAAAGTATTGATGTCCGTGCTGGATCTCTGAAGATTCTTCTGCATGTCTTAGAGGTAATTCTAATCTTTCATTTGATACTCCGGTTCCAAAAGGATGTCCATTAAATTTTAGTAATCAAAGAAGTAACTCTTTTAACTTGTCGAACCAAAATCACCCTTCTCTCCTTGAAAATCACAAGAGCTTCTTGGTCAAGTTATGCCATCAGACTTCTCGATCGAATTATATAACATGTTTAGTGGGTCAAACAAAGTTTAAAGGACCACACAATTTACTCTTAAAAGTGGTATATGAGATTTATATTTGACCATTGGCTTTTACATACAATTCGGACATGTATAAAAAATATAAACAAAGAAACTTCAGTTGACAGATGTTTGCCAGCCAATTTTATCTTTTGCTTTCCTGAATTTTGTAAGAAGATTGAACATAATCCTTAAGAATTAGATCTAATGCATTATTGTAGACTGAAGGGTATATAGGCACTTAAATAATAAATTCTTGTTTATAATATAGGGCATGCATTTTTTGGTCTAAAATAGAATAGTGGACTACCTTTTTGGTATGGAAGGAATTTACGTATAGCATAATTACCAACACATTTCTTGGTCTGGCTTCAGAGGCATGGAGAGACGTTTGCGGCATAGTTGGCAAAAAATTCTTCAAATGTTAAGGTATTTCTTTGACTTGTTATATCTGTCTCTTTTGACCGTACTATCTATTACTAAGAGATCTACCATGTTCCTAGGTCTGTAGCTCAGGCACCAGAGAAGGATCTCATCACCCTTGGATTTCAGGTGAGAGATGCAACTCAGCAAGTATCAGCAAAGATGATATTATAGCCTTCAATAACATCATCTCTTGATGATTTTGTCATGCATTTTTATATTATGGGTGAGTTTAGGACCAACTTGTGAGAATTAAAATGGGAAATGAGTATCCTTTATAGATTCTCTGATTGGTTGAGAGAAACTACATCATTGGCTGGGAACTCTGAATCTGCTTTTGCATTCCATGTGCTCTATTCTATATTTTCCAAATTTGCCGAAATTTACTTGATGTCCTTTATCTATTAAGTAGTAGAGTTTGCATTTGAACTGATCGAATCATTGAAGAGTATCAAATGGAGTTGTAATACATTATTCTTGTAGACCGTTTGTCGGAATAATGGATGCTTTTATTGATATGTTCCTTCTATAGTGTCTTTCTTGACTCTTAAATGTAATATTTGTGTCGGTGTAAACTAATGCAGTTCCATCTGTGCAGAGCCTTCGTGTAATAATGAACGATGGGCTGTCCTATATACCTGCTGACTGCCTCCATGAGTAAGAGTGCATCGTTCCCTTTTCTAGATTCCTGGTTGCATTTCCTAGGTTCTTTAAAAGTGTGTATATTAGCAACCTTATTTGTAGATTATGGAGGCAGAGATACCGAGACAAAATACTAATTTTGATGTTTACAAATTTTCAAATAAGGAGGCAGATATACTGAGAAAAATACTAATTATGATGTTTGAAAATTTTACATTATCTTTCACATTGGTGGAGGAACAAAGACGTCACTCTTTAACTTGAGAGAGAATGCAGTATTAGGAAATTATTTTTTAGCAATTAAAATATGCCTTAGCAATGGGAATTCAAATTAAATAAGCGTCACCGTCAAACTGCATTGTACTCCTTACAAACTAATGGTCATAAGCTTATAGAACACTGAACACTTCTCTACTAAAAGGGTTTGATTTTCTATAAGCTGGTAGGCATTATTTCCTCTTGTTCTTAGCTAGATTTGATTGAATGTACATCGTTCGGCCTTTCCTGGTAAATTTCTAACTCCTCCTGAAAGGCGGGAATCCATTCCGATGATTTCTGATTCACTGACAGTTATGTGTGCGCATCTTATTCCATGAATATGATATACATCTTGTCTAAAGCATGGACTATTAAATATATTACCAAAGTTGAGGATCTATATGTGTTACTGATTTATTCTGATCTCATTTGGACCTATAGAGACACCCCACCAATTCCGTACAAACAATAATGGTCCGACTCATTAAAATAGGTTCATGAAAGACCAATCTATGTCATGGAAGTTCCGTTCCCGAATGAATTGTCTGCTATCAACCCTGTCCTCCATATTCTAGGCATCCCAGGCTTTACGCACCAGGTTGAACATCACCAGAACACCCGATTCGAGTTGGAATTTTAACATGGTAGCTCAATAATACATATTAATAAGTTATATTAGTGGTCATTGTTAAAACCAAGTAATATCTGAAGTTGTCAAGGGATTCAGATACAACAATAAAACTTCACTGCTTGTAAGCTGCTACCTTTTTAGCATGCTACTTTAGAATATGTTACATGTATATGCTAATGATGGAGCTCTGGACTTTGAGCCACATAGGTTGGGATGTCTTTAGCGTAAATGGGGAAATTTGCATTTGTACTGCTCAGTCGTGCCTCAAATCTTCATCTTGTTCAGGTAAATGCTACGACATTTTTTGTAAAACTCAGATCAGTAATGCTTCCATTATTTTTACGAGGTATAATTTTTCTGAGAAATGGATTTTCTTGAAGCTATTAATGGGTATTTGCTCTCACTATTATGTTTAATCAGTTAGGAAATATTTTGAGTCTTAATTTTGAATTTTACACTCTGTTGTCTGGCAGGAGACCAGACATTACCGAAGGCTTAAGGACACTACAATGTCGATCTTTGATTTTTGTTGGAGAAAACTTTCCTTTCCACTATGAGGCTCTTCATATGACTTCAAAGCTAGATAGGAGATTCAGTGCATTGGTGGAGGTAATGTGACCATTTCCTATGAAATCTTGTTCAAAACAAGAATTTTGGAATCACATCCATTTCAAAGAGTTAAGCATTTGGTTTTTATGCAGGTTCAAGCATGTGGATCAGTGATCACTGAAGAACAACCAGAAGCAATGTTAATACCATTAGAATATTTTCTTATAGGTTATGGCTTCTACAAGCCATCTCAATTCAATGTGATCCCAAGAAGCCCCTTGAGTCCGACTAGCATTTCACTGGAGCTTTTCTCGCCGGAAAGTATGGGATAGAAGTTAAAGCCGATCAAAACTAGAATCCAGGCAGAAGAAATGTGAGTTTGAGAAAGGCAACAGTGAGTTTTTGTAATTTATGTGACAAAAGTATACAGGAGCCTTTGTATGTAAAAAGATACAAGTATAGGAAGTGTAAAAGTATACAGAAAAGAAGGGGTAAATTAAATTCCTTTTATTTGTTCTCTATTGAGTTTTTCTTATTTGTATTCACTAGAAGTTTTTAGTTGAGGATTAGTGAGTGATTTGTGTATACCATTGAATAATTAAATAATGTGACTATGAAGCAGGAAAGAAATAATAAAAGGTGGGTGAAGTATCTATTCTTGTCACGCTCGAAGTCTCGACTCTATTCACCTGTACTAATAAAGCATTATCTTTATTATGTTTCTTTTGGATTATTTGTTATTTCTATATAAGAATGTATGACATTGGTTAAGATTCTTTAAAATGAGCCTCATGTGTTGTACGTATTATGACACAGCATAATTTCAAAACATCATCGAAAGGGTCAATTTTGGCTTAAAAAAGACCTAATTACAAACTTATATATTCCTATTTTGTTCTTACAAATTTTACGAACCGAACCGGCTAATATATAAATTATGAATTTCATTTGGATTTTGGGCACTTTTCACTTTAAAAATATAGGATTTTGGCACTTTGCATCCCGACTTAAAAATTTTGACACTTTGCACATTTTGCATCCCGACTTAAAAATTTTGACACTTTGCACCATGATGTGTGTTTTAGTGCGAAAGTTTGTTGGTGTAAGGGTATAATAGTTATTTTTTAATATTTCTTGGCACTTTGCACTCTATAAATATAGATTTTGGCACTTTACACCATAAATTAGAATATTGTTATTTTGCACCCTGAAAATATAAATTTTTTACACATTCCATCCTGATTTAAAAACTTTGACACTTTGTTCAATCTTGTAATTAGTTTGGGATGATTTCTGCAATATCATATAATTATTCATGTTTAAATTTACCACGGCATGACACGTAAGCAGCCATGTGGTAGTTTAATAACAAATACGCAATTTATGTCTTATAATTAATGGTGGGATAATATTCCAAAAAAATATTAAATTACGGAACGAAATTCGCCAAGTTAAATAGTTTGGGACGAAAATAAAAAACCAGTGATGAGTTTGTGACGATATTTGTATTAAATTTTGCCTTTGTATAATAAAAATAAATTTTTTATTTTTACAATTTACAACATAAATATACTTCTACGAAATCATAAAACCAACAAAGGTATAAACAGAAACACATAAACAATGGGCCAAAAAAACCACATTAAAACGGAATACTTTGCGCCTTCTTTTAGGTTTAACCAAAGCCATGTTCCATTTATATCCGACAACAAAATAAAAATAAGATGTAATTCCGAAACTATTTGATCGCCTTAAACTATATTATCTATCTAAATTTAGCAACTTTTATTACAATTTTTCCGAAAATCATAAAAAAATTCATATATTTCCATACACTAGAAACGAAAGTTTAGAATTCATCTTACAAAAGCAATCATGTTCCTGAAAAACAAAGCTTAACAAGATATATACGAATTTTTTTTTATAATAAATAATAAACATTACACTTTAAAATTTTCAATCAAAAATTAAAACTCAAGAAATACAATTACACAGGGGCAACAATCACCGCGCCTTGCGCGGTGTACCCCTGCCTAGTATATATATATATATATATATATATATATATATATATATATATATATATATATATATATATATATATATATATATATTTGGAGATGAAACAGTTTGCTTCTCTGTTCTTGGGGAGTAAAGGGACGAAAGTCCCCTTGGACTTTCTGTCCAATTGACAGTTTTTGATGGGGAAGCCGTGTGCTTCCCATCTCTTTATCATCATGGGGAGTTAACCCCCACTTAATGGGTGGTTAACTCCTTAATGGGGTAGTGGTTAATAAACCATTCCCTCCAAATCCCCATTTAATTAAATGGATCGGGTCGGATCGGGTTAATCCTAAATGGGCGGATCCGTTTAATTCCAACAGATGTTCTAGAGGGTATGTGGGGGAAAGGGGGAAAAAAATTATCTCTAATGACTAGGGGGGAGGAGAGGGATTAGAGGACCCTGGAGGGAGAGGGAGGGGGAGCTTCCTCCATCCAAGCCCCCTCCCTCACATGCTATTTTTTTTTTTTTTTTTGGTTTTTTTTATCTTTATTTAAAAATAAAAAATTCCTAAAATTTGTATATTATTTGGAGATAATTATTTTTAATTATAAAATATAACTTTCATTTAATTTAATTAACACTATTATTTTAATATTGATTTGTTTTAATAATTTTGGGGTTGTATTTATCACCCAAAAATAATTCTTTCTAAAAATTTAAAATAATACTATACAATCATGAAATCATTAGAGAATGGAGAAGGATAAAATTTATAATTAAATGTGTTTGATAGAATGAGTCATTAGAGATGACTAAAAAACTACGGAGAGGGGGAGAGGGTATTCCCTAGGCCTCTCGCAGTCATTAGAGATGCTCTAAAAGTGTGTGAATTTTAACTAGACCTTATTGTTTCGGTCAATTAATTTGTTACTTTCAGATTACATTTTATAAATATATCATAAAAGTAAAGCTTGATTAAAATTGTATTAAACTTGCCCGTAAAATTTGACTATAGTACATTATATGACAAGGTCATATAAGTCATGGAATAAAAATTTAAATTAAAGAAATTTATTTCTGAGTTGATGTACAAAATTTGCACGTCAAACTAAACGTCTTTTGCAGCATAGTTAATTATTTTATGTGATCGAAAATTCGAAATGATTATATCACCTTGATCTTGCTATAATTAAACTGAACACGAGGAATATTTAATTTCACAAATTGCTTACTAAGGGATATATTATATAAACTACATGAAATTTTTTTTTTTCTAGCTTTTTCAACTACCTAATGTTGATAATAGGTTTTAAATTCAACCATAACCATACCACCCTATTTCAATTGTCTACCTTGACAATTTCAACCAATTTATAATTTTCAGATTATATCTAGCTATTTGGCTTCCTATAGAATTAGTTTGGTCTCACTAAAATCAAGTCAACCATTTTATGGAAAAAGTTTGAAATTTTAAAAGATATTACTTTTAAACTCAGTTTCAACCCAAATCGAAATATATAAAAATCTACTTGAGACCTATAAAATTATTGATTTGACATTTGCCATCTTTTTTTTACACATAAAGTTATTGATTATTTAATAAAATTGATTTGACCTATAAAACCCTACTACATATTTTTTCTTCTCCAAACCTCAAATCAAATTTTAATTCAAATCACATCTCAAGTTTTCAAACCCTACTTACTATTATTTAATAAAATTTCACCATCTCAATATTCTATTGAAATAATTATCCAAATAACGTATTAAAGTTTCGTCGGAAACTTGAAAATCACTTTTTAAAATCAAACCGAGATGATTAACAAAGTGAAGTGTATATTATATTGCATTAATATTAATTGTACAAGTGCAAAGCTATTTATATACAAATGTAATAGGTCTAACCTAGGAAGATAAAAATATAAAAATATTCACAGAATATTACGTCTTGATCTATCATATCAATTCCATATCAACATGATTTTCTTTCCTTTAACACTCCCCCTCAAGTTGGAGTGTGAATGTCAATGACACCTAACTTGCTGACGTGTGTACGAAATGTCGGTGCTCGCAATGGCTTAGTAAACAAATCTGCAATTTGATTTTCTGTTTGGACGTAGGCTGTCTTCACTTCTCCTTTTTGGATTCTCTCACGGACTGTGTGACAATCTAGTTCAATATGCTTTGTTCGCTCGTGGTACACCGGGTTAGCCGCAATGTGTAAGGCTGCTTGATTGTCACAAAATAGTTTTGTTGGTTCAAAATGAGGTACTTGTAAATCTTTCAACAAATATCTCATCCAAGTGAGTTCACAAGACGCTGCAGCCATGGAGCGATATTCTGCCTCTGCTGATGATCTCGACACAGTTGCTTGTTTCTTGCTTTTCCATGACACCAGTGACTTGCCAAGGAAAATACAATAACCTGTCACATAGCGTCGTGTAATTGGGCATCTTGCCCAGTCGGCATCACAATATCCAATCAAGTGAAGTGAATTATTCGAGGGAAATAATAAACCTTGCCCTGGAGCTGCCTTCAAGTATTGCAGAAGTCTATGTACGGCTTTGAGGTGATGTAATTTAGGTTCCTGCATGAATTGACTGAGAGTATTCACGGAGTATGTAATTTCCGGCCGACTGATTGTGAGATATATTAATTTTCCAATTAATCGTCGATACCGAGTGGGGTCCTTGAGAGCTTCACTTCCCGTGTCTGTTAGAACCAACTCGGGTTCCATAGGAATATTAGACGGTTTTGCTCCGAGTAATCCAGCTTCTTCTAATATGTCCAATGTATACTTCCTTTGACAAATTGTAATTCCAGCAGTAGAACGTGCAACCTCGATTCCAAGAAAGTATTTAAGTGGTCCGAGATCCTTAATCTTGAAACAACTGTCAAGGAACTTTTTGAGGTTGTCAATGGCTTTCTCATCATTTCCTGTTATGACCATATCATCAACATAAAGTAGCACAATGGTGATAGAATTCCCATGAATCTGTGTGAACAAGGAGTAGTCGGCACGGGACTGGTGAAAACCAATTTCTTGAATTGCACTAGAGAAACGTTTGAACCAACTGCGGGATGCCTGCTTAAGACCATAGAGGGACTTGTGAAGTCGATAAACGATATACTCCCCCTGTCGACGAGAACCAGGAGGCGGAAGCATATAAACTTCTTCTGTGAGTTCTCCATGCAAGAAGGCATTTTGGATGTCCATTTGGTGTAATGGCCAATTTCGAACTGCAGCAACTGCCAATAAGCAGCGAACTGTGGTTAATTTGGCAACAGGAGCAAATGTGTCTTTGTAATCGATGCCTTCGCGCTGAGTGAACCCCTTGGCAACAAGCCGAGCTTTGTATCGCTCGATGGATCCGTCGGCATGATATTTGATCTTGAAGACCCATTTGCACCCAATAGGATGTTGCCCGTGAGGAAGAGATACCATAGACCAAGTTTTATTATCCTCAAGTGCCTGTATTTCATAATTCATAGCTGCAACCCATTTAGGGTCTTCACATGCCTGTTCATAAGATGTCGGTTCTACAAGTCGAGAGATGTTATGTACAAATGAACGATATTTATTTGACAACCCAGAGTAAGTGACATACCGTTGCAATGGATAGCGAGTGTCGGACGCAGAGGTAGAGGAGGAATCAGGGCCCAGGACAGCAGCATGGTATGTTTGAAAATCTCGAAGATAAGGTGGAGGTCGATGAGGGCGAGATGAATGACGAACATCGGGAGTGGCGTCAGGTATCTGGTCTGATGAGGATTGGTCGACCGACGTTGATGGGATTGAAGATATATGGGTGTTTGATGGTGTAGGTTGAGGTGGGTTAGCTGATGGTGGCGATTGTATGGTATGTGTAGGTTCGGGTACTATATCTGCTTGTAGTAAGTCAGAGTTGGTCAAGTTGGACTGATTAGAGATATTGGGTTCTGGAGAGTGGATTGGGTCGGTAGGAAGAGGCAACACTGGATTATCTTCTTGACTCTCTGGTGGGAGCATACTTAAAGGAAATATATTTTCATGAAAAGTAACATCTCGGGAAGTAAAAAATTTCTTGCCTTCGATGTCATAAACGCGGTAACCTTTTTGCCCAAGAGGATATCCAATGAAAATACAACGACGTGCACGGTAATCAAATTTGTTATTTGGGGTGAGATTGGTGGCATAACATAAACAACCGAAAACCCGAAGGTCAAAATAATTTGGCGGAGTTTTGTGTAAAAGTTCATATGGAGATTTGTGAGAAAGTAGAGGTGTGGGTAGACGATTTATAAGGTAACATGCTGTTTGGATACTTTCTCCCCAAAATCGTAATGGCAAATTGGCTTGAAAACGTAATGCACGGGCTACATTTAAAAGATGACGGTGTTTTCGCTCTACCACTCCATTTTGTTGGGGGGTATAAGCACATGTATGTTGAAAATTTGTACCGTGTTCGTCAAAGTAAGAACGCATTGATGTGAATTCTCCCCCATTATCGGCACGCAAAATTTAATGTCTTTATTAAATTGAGTTTTGACCCAAGAGAAAAAAGATTTTAATATAGATTGGGTGTTGGATTTAAAATTCATAAGATGAACCCATGTAAAGCGAGAAAAGTCATCAACAATGGTTAGAAAATACCGAGACCCATAGTGTGTCTGAGTTTTGTGTGGTCCCCAAATATCGCAATGAATTAAATCAAATGGTGCAACTGTTTTTATTGAACTTGAATTAAAAGATAAACGAGTTTGTTTTGCTAAGGGACAAATCTCGCATACATGCTTAGAATTAAAAACAATTTGTGGAAATGATTGCGACAAGTAGTGAAGAGGAGCAGTAGATGGATGACCGAGGCGTTGGTGCCATAGTTCAGAAGTGCGGGTTATGTGGTTGACTATGTAGGGATTTTGGCTTGGTGTGAGATAGTAGAGACCATTAAAATGTTTGCCCAGGCCAATCATCCTCCTCGTATCCACGTCCTGCACAACACAAAAATCCGGGTAAAATATCACTATACATCTCAAAGCTCGTGTCAATTTACTCACAGATATCAAATTCACACGAAATTTAGGCACATGAAGAACTCCATCAAGAGACAAAACTGACGACAATTGAACAGACCCAACATTTTCAACAATAGCTTGTTCACCATTAGGTAGTCCAATGAAATCATGAGGTGCCTTATTTTTATTATGAGTGGGTGAAAGGTGAGATACGTGATCTGTTGCTCCACTTTCCACAATCCAATATAACATCGAGTGTGCATTATGAGATATATTATCATAATTCGGTGTAGAAATACCTGTCGCGTTTGCGAGTGATTGGTTGTTACCATTTTTATTATGGAGCAGTGCCATGATCTGCCTATATTCCTCGGTTGTAAATGTTGGACTTTCATTGGTGGCCTCCCTCTTTATCTCAACATTGTGGGCTGCTGCTTTCTTATTTCTAGGCTTTACATTCTTTCCATGCCATTTGTGGCCCACTGGAAACCCAATCAAATAATAACATTGGTCCACCAGGTGTCCTCCTTGTTCACAATAAGTACATCGCAAGTCTTTGCGATATGAATAAGAAGGAGCTAAAGTTTGTTGTGATGGTTTACGAACTACCTGCATAGCGTGTGACGCCGATGGAATCTCTTGGCGAATAGCGACCTCCATTTGTCTCTCTTGTTGAAGGATGAGGCCATGAACTTTGCGCGTATCTGGAAGGGGATTCATCATCAAAATCGATCCACGAACCTGGGAAAAAGATTAATTAAGCCCCATCAAAAACTGCATCACCCTCTCCTTTTCCTCCCTAACAAGAATCTTCTTTAACATGTCGCAGGAACATGCGATGGGTTCTTGATAAGATCCCAACTCGTCCCAAAGACCCTTGAGTTTGGTGTAGTAGGCAGAGATAGAGAGGGATCCTTGGCGACATTCGGCAATTTCTTGTCGAATTTGATAGATCCTTCAATCGTCTCCTTGAGAAAATCTATCATGTAGGTCATTCTAAAATGCGGCAGCCGTATTAGAAAAGATCACACTGCGTGTTAAGTCTGGTTGAATGGATTGGAGGATCCAAGTTATTACCAGATCGTTGCAGCGTTGCCATAACGGGAATCTTGCATCAGTTGTTGGTGGAGCCGTCACGGTTCCATCGATTAGACCAAGTTTGTTTTTGGCGCTGAGGCTGAGGCGCATTGCGCGACTCCATTCTCCATAGTTGCGTCCATCTAGTGGCGTGCTAACCAGGGTAAGCCCTGGTATATCCGAGTTATTCAAAACTAGAGGATCAGGGAATTGTATCTCCTTTTCCTTCTCCTCTGTGTTTTTCATTGTGATATTATGTTTTGATGGCTCTTGATTTTCAACTGTATGAGCCATGTTAATTGTGGCCGAAGGTAGTAGGCTAAAAGCACCAAGATCGATGCTCTGGTACCATTAACAAAGTGAAGTGTATATTATATTGAATTAATATTAATTGTACAAGTGCAAAGCTATTTATATACAAATGTAATAGGTCTAACCTAGGAAGATAAAAATATAAAAATATTCACAGAATATTACGTCTTGATCTATCATATCAATTCCATATCAACATGGTTTTCTTTCCTTTAACAAAAGCCAACCAAATTATTTTTCCAATAAGCCAAATAGATTCCGGAATTGGGAACTAAGTTGTGTCGTTACTAGCAATACAGAATAATTATATAACATAATACACTTAAAAGGTATATATTTTTTATTCGCATCAAGTTAATTACATGTCAAATGTTACATTTGTTCTTTAACTAATTATTTATTTTACAATTGGAGTGCGTAATATATCTTTTAAATTTAGGACAAAGAAAGTGTAATATTCGATACAACATTAATTGTAAAAGAATCTTTATATTTGATTTGGCAGGAGCTACGTTTGATGAAATATTTTGAAAATTATAAGTATATACTACATAAAGGTCCATCAGAAATATTGTTGGCCTATTTTCACGATTTCACGAAACTGATCCAACATCAAACCAAACAATGTTTTGGCCTTTTAACCATTTTGAGAATTGAGAGAGAAAATCGAACGAAATGTTTGAGCTAGAGATAAATGTGAATGTGCGAGTGTTGTGTGTGTTGCAACAACAAATTGAGCAGAGTTTATTATTTTTTAATCGAGGATATTTGGTACCATACAATAGGACACTTTGTAGATTTGGTACCATTGGATACGTAAATGCACATTTGGTGCCATAATTTAAATATTGGTTACAATGTTCATACCATCGTCAAGTAATTCGACTGATTGGACGGAATTGCTTCGTACATCGTATGTGGCCGTTATCTCATTTTTTGGAAGAAAAATAATCATGATTTCCTCATTTTGAAAAGGAAAATTATCACATTATTTCATTTTGGGAGAAATTAATGACGTTTTTCTCAAGTTTTAACATTATTGTTTGTACCCAAAAAATCACCCTCGATTAATCGAGTAGTAACTTCTCGACGAGGGGCCGAAAATCAACAATGGGCCGAACCAATAGACCCAATTGAATTGAATCGGGTCGGGTCCACTTTGGTCCGAAAATTGATCCAACTGAAACCATAAACGGGTCACGAACCCAATTTGAAGTACGGCCCAATTTTCGCAATTAATTAATTTTTGGCCAAACATAAGTTAATTAATTTATGGGCCAAAGTCAATTAATTAATAAAGCCAAGTTATGATTAAAAACAAACTAGCCCAATAGATTATGTTGGCTATTATGAATTAATTAATTAATTAAGTTAGTTAATTAATTAGGCCAAGTATAAATAATCGGCCCATATGATAAATAAGGTCATTAAGTAATTAATTGAAAAATTAATTACAATTAGTACATAAAATCAAATGGCCCAATTAACTCAGCCACTCGACCCAAGGCCGCCCACGGCCCGATCAGCCAAAGCCGCCCACGGCCCAAACAAAATAATCGGCCAATCAGAATAATCGGCCCAATGTTAATTTAATTAATGATAAAGATAATTAATTAGGGGATAAGGATAAGGCCATATAAGTAGTTGGCTTAATAACAAACTCCTTAATTATCTCCTAATTAGTTACCATATTAATTAAACTGAAATTCAAATTGGCAAACACACGTTCTCTCTAAAACTGCCATTAAAATCGATTTTCAGCAAAATAAAGAAGGAAAACCATCTCCAAAGTAGTGGGAAAGTGGAGATAGTGGAGGAAATCAAGAGTAGTGGAGATATTGGGTAAGATAGGCCATCAGCTAATCAGTTTTCGGCCATCAGCCAGTCAATTTCCAGCCATCAGCCTATAAATATAAACAGGACAGTCATACGCGAAGACAGACACACAACTCAATCAACAAATCAGTCTACACTGAATCGACTCAACGCCTCATCGGAAGTCCAGCGCACCGCTGCTTCTACCGTCAGCAAACACCTGCCAATTCCTTGACATCAACCGTCCCTCCTCAGCCACCAGCAAGTCATGACCGCCTGAAGTCCAGCACCGCCGCTCAAAGTAAGCCGCACAGCTGCTTCCGCCGTCAGCAACGCTGTCTCGAGCGAAACCCCTTGATAGCAAGCAAATAGCACGATGTTTCTGTCAAGTCAGTCAGTCTGCCAACTCCTTGATATCAGTCTGTCAATCCTCAGCCACCAGCAGGACATGACCGCCTGAAGTCCAGCGCCGCCGCTCAAAGTAAGCCGCACAGCTGCTTCCGTCGTCAGCAACGCTGTCTCGAGCGAAACCACTTGATATCAACCAAGTAGCAAGCTGCAACCGTCATGTAAGTGCCCACGTAATTACATGGCAAACTTATCAAGTAGCCATCTGCTTGATGAGCTCGTCGTCAAGTAGCCATCTGCTTGACGGCTATCGGTTGAGTAGCCATCTGCTCAATTGATGCCCTTTCCAGTGGCCACCCGCTGGTCAGGAGCCCGATTGGTGGTCATCCATCAAGGTTGGGCGACCCATTGATGTTGGTTTTCTGTCATCAATGTTACTTTTTGTCAACAAGCTGCGCTATCGTACAGTATCAGATCATTGGCGGGTTTACCAGCCAATCAAGGAGTCAATTTTCAGAACTTAATAGATTCATCAACTCGTTTGGCAGATCATGCCAATACAGGATACCTTTATCGTTTTGCATATTTTTGTAACATGTGTATATCGGGGAACTCGTTGATTTTCTTTTATAATTAATGGAAGTATTTGGGTCCGTATCTCCTGATTTTTTTTACTAAAGTATGCTTTAAGTCAGTAGATTTTCATTGATGTTGTTTTGTTAAATTTATGTCTTTGTCAAGTTGAATATTATAACAAAATTAATTATGTCAGTGAGTTCATATGATTTTTGGACTAATTTGATATTAATGTCTACCATAAATATTAGTGATAAAATAGTAAAATCAAATCATAATGTTGAACGCAAGATAATTTTATTTGTTTAGTATTTATAAGTATCGTGTTATCACTTGTTATGAATTAATTCACTTTATATTAATGTTACGGATAAATATCGATAAAATAAATATATAACCTCACTTAATTTTGTTTTTAGATGAGTCTAAATCATGTATTACAAGTATCCCTTGATCTCATTTATGTGTTCCATCACATTTTTATTTGGCGGGGTCAAAATAAAAAGTTGCATTGTCCATTATTATTAGTGGAACTAGAAATACGATTTTCTTATCAATGTAGAGCCAAATTTTGCACTTTCATCCCTTTTAATTATTTATAGCAGATTCGTCTTTGTTATCAATATAGTGTATCACATTTGTCCCTCTTTTACACATTCGTTTTTCTTAATTTTTTTATAGCAGATTTGTCCTTCTTATCAATGTAGTGTATCAAATTCGTCCCTCTTAAATTAAAAATACATCAATTTTGGTCCATTTTAAAATATATTTTGAATTTAAGTGATGTATTTTGTATTTAAAAGGGACTAATGTATTACACCATAGTGATAAGAGGGACGAATCCGCTATGAAAAATTTAAGAGGGACGAACATGTTACACTATAATGATAAGAGGGATAAATATGTTACACTACATTGATAACAGGGACGAATCTGCTACATAAAAAATAAATTAAAAAATTATATTTGGAAAAGAAAGCATTAATTTAGTACGCTTAAAAAATAAATAGGAGCAAAAAATGTTAAAACATGACGTAATTGTTTTGTTTTTCGAAATAAATTTCAATGGTACTAAGGCAAATAATAAAATATAATTTTTTTTTGGGAAAATCTCACTTCGCCCCCCAACCTTTTTATGTTTTTGCAGTCTCCCCCCTAACCTTTAAAGTTTCGCACTTTCCCACCTCACCTATTTAAAAAGTCTCAGGCAACCTCCTCATTGAGCAAAGCACCCCCCAACCTTTTTAAGTTTTTGCAGTCTCCCCCATAACCTTTAAAGTTTCGCACTTTCCCACCTCACCTATTTAAAAAGTCTCAGGCAACCACCTCATTGAGCAAGGCAATGGAATCTGGCGGAATATTCCGTTTGCTTGAAGTGGCGTGGCTTTAGTCAAGGGTAGAATAGTCCTTTAAGGCACAAAAGTGCGAAACTGTAAAGGTTAGGGGGAGACTGCGAAAACTTGAAAAGGTTGGGGGGTAAAGTGCGATTTTCCCTATTTATAATAATTTCTAGATCAAAATTTCATTTCGAGTATATATGTTTCGGTCAACAAAATATTGAAATTTTTTGAAGAAATTCTTCGGAAATACTAAGAAAAATTGTGAAATAACTTACTAAATGAATATTTCACAATTTTTCTTAATATTTCCGAAGAATTTCTTCAAAAAATTTCAATATTTGTTGACCGAAACATATATACTCGAAATGAAATTTTGATCTAGAAATTATTATAAATAGGGAAAATCGCACTTTACCCCCAACCTTTTCAAGTTTTCGCAGTCTCCCCTATAACCTTTACAGTTTCGCACTTTTGTGCCTTAAAGGACTATTCTACCCTTGACTAAAGCCACGTCACTTCAAGCAAACGGAATATTCCGCCAGATTCCATTGCCTTGCTCAATGAGGTGGTTGCCTGAGACTTTTTAAATAGGTGAGTTGGGAAAGTGCGAAACTTTAAAGGTTAGGGGGGAGACTGCAAAAACATAAAAAGGTTGGGGGGCGAAGTGCGATTTTCCTTTTTTTTTTCTGGCATTGTAGGTGAAATATGGATGAAATTTAATAAAGCTATTGGTATTTTATTCAAACTCGCCAGAATAAAATTTATTTGAATTCAAATTTTATATAAATTAGAAAAACTTGAATAACAATTTAATTATAAATTTTGAAGTTTGATCTACGTTAGACCTCATAAATTAATGATCCAATTGGCCACCCCAATTCAAAATAGAATTATCCGAATAAGAGAGTTGATGTGATCATTTGGAAAATGATTTGCTCTCCCTCACATTCTTCTTTTCCATTTTCTGGGGCAAGTTAAATAAAATGACATGAATCATGTGAAATCCAAACTCAGCCTATTTAATTGGCCCGGAGTAGCCCAACTCATCAACTCTAAACCAGTAGAATAATATAGTGGGCCGGGCCGAGACCGCAAGCCACATTAAGAATGTTATGTGATGGGGTTTGCATCACATACATTCACCATTGAGATTAAAAGTCATATCTAGATTAGATATAAATACCATATTTTATATATCATACTGTGTATTTGAAGTTCGAATCGAAAAATGCATAAGTTATATGTTCTTTTTTTGTATAGTATCTTCAGTAGAATTGAAATTTTGGTTTTATCTTTGAAGGTCATAAGACACTAGCAATTGGTCCAACCACATTGAGTCAATTAGATAGAATGACGAAGTACTCCTTTTAAGTTCATATTCACTTTTATGTAGATAATATTGTTATTCTTCTAACTATTGTGATTATGAATAAAGAAATGTAAAATAAAATATTTCTAAAACTTATTCTAACTTTACAATAATTACACATTGCTTTATGTTAAATCATCAATTTTTTAATTTAAAAATTATGATATTCCTAAACATAGTTTATATTAAATTAAGAATAATAATATTTAGTAAGGTTTAACTACATTGATCTTCCCTGAGATTTGGTGTAATTATCATCTAATCCTTTCGAAAAATCATAATTACCTGGATTATATTTGTCAGTTCATTGTTAGTTTTTGCTACGTAAACTCCCAACTTTTAATGAAAATATAATTATGATTTTTAAGCGGAATTGAACGTTAACTATGTCAAACCTCAGGGGAGATCCCTGTAATTAACCGTTTAGTTATTAAAACCTAAAAAAAACCAAATATTATGCACCCCACACTTAATATATCTCTTTTCCCCACCGCAACCCCAACCCCAACATGCGAGGTTGACGCTCACGGGAAATGACCACCACCGGCCTCGACCAGGCAGGCTTCGCATCACCAGTCTCTCTCGCGATCAACGACGACCTCTAAGATCAACAAGCACCCATCTACCTTCAATTGCTGCATATATAAATCACGGTGAAGTGCTAGTTTTGTAGGGTGGTTTTTTTTATTAGATTTTGTAAAAAGTAATTATTTTTTATATTATTATTTTTTAGTTAGCTTAAATATGGATTGATTGATATATTCCATCTAACTTCAGTTGACTATTTCCAAGAACATTTCCGTTAGGCAAAATTGTAAAAATCGTCCCAAATTAATTATTGATTTTGGATTTTCTTCCCAAACTATTCAACTTGGCGAATTCGTCCCGTAAATTAATAGTTTTTTGGAATATCATCCCACCGTTAATTATAAGAAGGAAATTGCGCATATGCCATTGAATTATCACACGGCTGCTTACGTGTCATGACATGGTAAATTTTAACATGAATAATTATATAATATAGCAGAATTCGTCCCAAACTAATTACAAGATTGAACCGTCATTTCCACTAAATTAGAAATTTAATATTGGGATTAAATTCATACAAAATGGTCATTTATGGGACGAAATTCGGCGAGTTGATATATTTTGGGACGAAAAATCAAAATTAGTAATTAGTTTGGGACGATATTTCAAACAAATATTAAATTGCTGGACGAAATTCGGTGAGGTAATATAGTCTGATACGAAAATCCAAAATCACTAATTAGTTTGAAAAGTTTTCTGCAATTTTACCTTTCCGTTATTTGACATTTTTAATTTTTTTGATTTCCTTTAAATTAATTTCAAACATTTGCATAGGGTACTCAAGTTTTCTACGCATATTTAATTAACAACCCATTAATATGAGATCAGCATTGCTAACTAATAGAATCATGAAAATGTATTTATAATTTCATCTAACATTAATTATATAAAAAAAATCATCTAACCTTAACATAAGGAGTGTATAGTTAATTAAATAGTTAATATTTTATCTTGTATGGTTGTAGTTTTATGAAAACAAAATCCGGTTGATTGAGTGAAAGTTATATAGTTTATCTTTAAGTGGTCCATAAATTTCACTCTCATCATCATCACCTTCCTTAACTATGTGGACCACTTCATTCAGCTGTCTTCTATGTGTAGACTCCACCAATTAATATATAGTTTATAAATACTTCTAAATAATTATTATATTTTATAAAAAATGAAGAAACTACAGGCTGTTAATTTTATTGCCCCTTGCTCTTTCGTTTTCAGTGCATTTAAATTCATGGCTATCTTCCCTAAATAATACTAACTCAAAATATTCAATACAAAAAATACATCCTCCCTCCCAATTATTTTTATCTCTTGGTACAGTTAATCAGTCAACTTGTCTAAATTTATAAAAATTATAATAAATAATTTAATTAATATATTTCATTGTTATAATATTATATGACATCATATATATTTATATTTAAAGGGTATAATACTTCGTAAATGTGAATAATTTTGATTGGATATTGTAGCAAATGAAGCCAAATAAACGAGACTGATGGAGTATTAATTAATGTCCCAGACCAAAAAACAATAATTTTCTTCTAGGCCCACATATATAGTTAATGTATTATGTAGAGACAAATATTCATCTCTACAGTGTAAAATTAATTCAATATTTTAGTAATTATTCTCATTCAAGGATGACGACTTTTTTTGATATAATAATAAATATAGGCACACTACTCGTCTTCGAGATATATTTTTTTAAAAAAATTCATATCTTTTTGTGTAACAACTTATTTCATTATGAATAATATTTAGGAACTCAATAAATATTTGATTTAGTAATAATATATTTCACCATTTCATTTATAAAAGCAAAAAGTTGTTTAGTATATATTATAACGAGTTACATAACTTCATTCATTGTTGGCATTACATTTATATACGTACACATAAAAATTCAAATTCCATCTAACAAATATCAAAAGTAGTTCATTGAAAAGTTCTACTTTATATTAAAAAGTTGAAATTTAGAACCATCATTACATAACCTAGAAAATTTAATCCACCAACTCTATAGACTGAAAATCCCATAGAAGCTACATGATTCCAATTCGACCTGTCCAACTTTGACTTAGAGTCAAGATTAAATCTCGTGATTTCTTCCTCTTGACATTGTTTGACTCCAAATGGGGCGTAACCCGCCGGAACCGACCCAACCGGATAACAAAGATCCGGATTATTCCAAGCCCCAAAACGCCTTCCCATTTTCCCATAAAACCATTCAGAGAATTTAAGCTCACCTGTCAGATTATTTCCATGAATATAAATTGCGCTAACATAAGGCAAAGTTTCAATTTTCGTGGGAATAAATCCCGTGAGATTGTTATCATTTAAACCCAAAAACCTCAGCCTCTTGAGCTCTGCAATGGACTCAGGAATGACACCTGTCAAGCTCGTATTCGACAGGTCCAATACACCCAACCCCATCAGATCACCCCATTCAACATTCAATAATTCTCCACCAATGGGGTTGTTTGAAAGAACTAGTTCTTCCAAAGAAGTCAATTCTTCAATTGATTTGGTCAATGTACCTGAAAATCTATTGTTGCTAAGGTCTAAAAGTGTTAAACTATTTAAATTCCCAATCTCGTTTGGGATTTCGCCTTCTAATTTATTATCACTTAAATCGAGCTTTAAAAGTGATGTCATCCCTCCAAAAGTCGAAGGCAAGGAACCAGATAATAAGTTTCTACTTATATCAAGAATCAAGAGATGATTTAGACCTCCTAATCGAAGTGGGATATTTCCTTTGAAAGAATTTCTAGCAAGATTTAACCTTTTTAATTTGGTTAAATTTCCTATATTTTCCGGAATTAACCCGGTTAGTCCATTTTCGATTAACACTAAGGACTGAAGATTTTTGAGCTCCCCAAAAGTTATAGGAATTGTTCCTATAAGGCCAGGATTTGAACGAAATTCTAGTGACTCTAAATTGCTTGAAAGAAGTAACCATTCTTGAGTTGGAATAAAAATGGGATGATTTTGAGGTGAGACAAAGCAATTGAAGAATGAAAGAGATTTTAGGTGTTTTAATTCAAATAAATGGGAATTGAAATCCACATTTTGGGCACAACTTAGAGAATTTTCATGAATAGGTCCAATGCTTAAGTCAGTAACATACCAAAAGCCATTATAGAGATCACAAGTAACACCCTGTGGAACAAGAAAAAAATAAAATAAATGCACATTAAAACCAATAGATTGAAAAAAGAAAAGATGTTTTTGACATTTTGCATCCCAAAAATATATTATTTCAGCATTTTTCACCCTCGAATTACGAATTACAATTCTATCATAATATCATGGGCACTTTATCAAGAAATGTGCAATTCGACAATGTAAAGGGCCTAAATTTCAATTCGAGGGTGCAAATGTCAAAATAACAAAAAATGGATATTTGAAGCCCTTGAAGGCGCGATTTTGCTACCAATAATTAATCCAAACAGATTGTGGGTACATTAAAATCATCTCTAATTAAAATTAAACACCCCATGGCATATTGACAAAGTGAGAAGCTAGGTAAAGTAAAACAAGAATTGGTTAAGATTTTATCCATTTCTATACATGCAATTCGACAATGTAAAGGGCCTAAATTTCAATTTGAGGGTGCAAATGTCAAAATAACAAAAAATGGATATTTGAAGCCCTTGAAGGCGCGATTTTGCTACCAATAATTAATCCAAACAGATTGTGGGTACATTAAAATCATCTCTAATTAAAATTAAACACCCCATGGCATATTGACAAAGTGAGAAGCTAGGTAAAGTAAAACAAGAATTGGTTAAGATTTTATCCATTTCTATACATATATATATATATATATATATATATATATTGATTGACTTATCAGTCAAAAACAAAAGGAAAATAATAAATAATGCCTTATGTTTCTACTTTTTATAGTAACAATTTCACTCCAAGAATATTGAAACGTCTAAAAGTGCAAAGAATTTTTTTAATAAAATACCAAAAAATAACACAAAATAAAAAAATATGATTGACTTATCAGTCAAAAAATAAATAATGCCTTAAGTTTCGGCTTTTTATAGTAATAATTTCACTGCAAGAATCTTAAAATTAGAGTTCAAAGAACACTATAACAAAATCCAAAAAAATAACTCAAAATCAAAGTAAAAAACAATTTGTGAAATTTTTTTACCTGAATAGGAGTCCAACCACATGGATCTGGATAAAGATCCGACCCGTTCCACCATTTACCCACAAAGCCTTGAATAGCATAATACAAAGCTTCTTGTTCTGTTTTTTCCATTAGAGCTCCCACACTTTCATCTTCTCCATTGCAAAATAAACTAAAATAAAATATGAAAAGTACAAAAATTGAAATACTCATCAAAGTCCTTTTAAGCTTTTTCATGTTTTTTTCTAAACCCAATTTTTTCTTCTTAATAAAACAGTTCCCCTATGCTTATATCATGAAACCAAAATGACCCTTTTGAAGAAATTATTTACATGACTTCAAGAATGTAAAGAAAGTTAACTTATATATATATTTTTTTCTGCGATAACTTTAATGCGTGTATATATATATATATATATATATATATATATATATATTTAATAAAAAGAAGCAACCTAAAGAATGAAATCAAAAAAGGGTAGTGAAGATTGACATTGCAACAGAATGAAGAAGCTAAAAGATTGTTTCTTGCTGGTGTTTATAGCAAAGCTAAGGTAGTAAATGAAGTGTAGGGTGGCAGAGGTAGCAGAAGACATAAGTTTGGCCTGATTTTGCAGCTAAAAAGTTAATACCTCAGTTCACATAGTACAAAAAAAAAAATAATAATAAATAAATAAATTGCAAATTAAAAATAAAAAAAGAAAAAAAAGCAATTATGGTAATGTCAATAATAAAGATCAGAGCAGAGGTAAACTGATGATGAAGAAAGGTAGATGCTAAAAGGTCTCTATGATTTGCCTTTATCAAAGAAGATTGATTGTGATTAGCAATGAATGATAGTATCATACTAGTGATCTTGTTGTGTTTCGTATGTACAGGTAATGATAAGTGATAATGCGGGGTCAAATATGTATATTTCCGATCGTGATCGTGTATACAAAGTATACAATTTGGGGGTCCTATTCGAGCATTATATGATACCGTATAAGCTAGAGACTAGGTACAAATTAAGTGATCTAATCTAACTTCCCTAGGAGTCTTCGAGCAGTATGTTCGAGCAAGGAGCACCTGGGGAAGCATGTCTGGCGTCGTAAATGCTTGTGGTATTTATACTTGAGGCGGTGTGCTAGGTGAGCGATCCGTAGGGGTGTA
Source organism: Penstemon barbatus (assembly GCA_003313485.2). NCBI lineage: Eukaryota > Viridiplantae > Streptophyta > Magnoliopsida > Lamiales > Plantaginaceae > Penstemon > Penstemon barbatus. Next base: position 51,095,521 of record CM064881.1, on the reverse strand, counting down.
TTTCCGGCCCAAAGGCATGGATCTGGGGTCGGCCCAACAGTAAATTCGACCTTGAGCCTCTTTGTAGGAGATTGGACTGGGTTGGGATCGATATAATGATTCCAGGGTCGGATTTCCTAACTTTCGACCAGGCAAGTCTTTCAAAAGTAGAGAATCCAAAGTACCCCTCATCAACTAGCTAGGAAGGAAAAATATAATACAGGGTTGGATTTGAAATTGAAATTTTAAGGGCCTTTTTGTTCGGTGTTTGTGAAAGTAGTTTGGGAGAGTAGTGGAGGTTTGTTAAATAATTTCGATTTGCGTAATGTTGTTTGTTTGTGTTTTGAGAGTGGTTTGAGAAATAAAGTAGGTGTATGTTATTTTTGGAAGAGTTAGATTGTAAGTATAAGATGTGTAAGACTTTATGCATGTCAAATCATGTTTGTTATGTGAGATAAATTGTGTAGAGAGAGTTTACTTTATGTCAAATCAGAGTACAATTTGTATATGTTTTGTTTATAAATAAGAAATTGTTGTTTGTTTGGCTTTTGAGAGAGTAGTTTGAGAAAAGAGAGAGATGAAAAATTTATTTCAGAAAGTAGAAATCATGTTTGTTTGGCATTTCACAAACACGAATTTTTTTTAAGAAATGCCAAACAAAGAGGCCCTAAATGTTTTACTATATGACAATTGGGAAAATTTATGGTTGGATTCTTGGTTGAGTGAAATACAAAAATACCTCCTAAATTTTTATTAGCAAAAAATTCACTTTCAAACGGATGCGAAAGTACCCCATATTCACTTCCAAAATTGGTGATAACCCCCGTATTAACTTTAAAACTTGGCAATAACCCCTTGCTTAGTTAAGAATCGACAATAGTCCCTACTATTAGTGAATGCACTACAAAAAATTGATATTTGGTGGCACCACGCTTGATGGCATTTTGAAGAAAATGTCACAAAATATTAATAAAGTCATACTTTTGAAAAATGTCACAAACTATAAATGTTAAATTTACTAATTAGCAATATTTTTATACTATAGTGATATTTTATAATGTTATTTTTAACTATAATTGTGACATTTATACATTTAGTCACACCGCTATAAGTGACATTTTATAAATAACAACATTTTTCAAACTGCCACTTATAGCGGTTAAGTGTCACTATAATAACAAGAGGTAACATTATAAAATGTCATAATAATATAAAAATGTCACTAAATATTATGCTTAACATTTTTAATTCCTGATATTTAAAAAAAATGTAACTGTATTCATGTTTTGTTACATTTTCTCCTAAATGCCATCAAGTTTGATGCCACCAAAGATTATTTTTGTTGTAGTGAGGAATTTTCAAAATGAATGATTAATATAGATGAATATTTTAGTATAAAAATAGGTAAAATTGCAGAAAATGTCCCAAACTAATTAGTGATTTTGAATTTTCGTCCCAAACTATATTACCTCACCGAATTTTGTCCCGCAATTTAATACTTGTTTAAAATATCGTCCCAAACTAATTATTAATTTTGATTTTTTGTCCCGAACTATATCAACTCGCCTAATTTCATCCCATAATTTACCATTTTGTATGAATTTAGTCCCATTATTAAATTTCTAATTTAATGAAAATGACGGTTCAATCTTGTATTTAGTTTGGGACGAATTCTGCAATATTATATAATTATTCATGTTAAAATTTACCACGTTATGACACGTAAGCAACCATGTGATAATTTAACGGCAAATGCGCAATTTTCGTTTATAATTAACAGTGGGACAATATTCCAAAAAAAATTAAATTACGGGACGGAATTCGCCAAATTGAATAGTTTATGACGAAAATTCAAAATCAGTGATTAGTTTGGGAAATTTTTTCCAATTTTGCCATAAAAATAACACAAGGTTTTTTCTATAGTTGGACAAATTAGTAAGGGTGTTTTTTCATTTAGCTCGAAAATTTATGGTTGGAGTTATCTAGGGTTCTTGATTAAAGCTTTGGTAGGGGGATGGGTTTTTTTTTTTTTTTGGGGGGGGGGGGGGGGGGGTAGCAGGGGACCAGTTATGTTATGCATGGCAAAACGTGAGAGGAGATGGGCATGTAAATGCATGAAAAACAAAGGTAGGTTTTTGTCTCTGGGTAGCTTGTGCTCACCTTTTGAGCTGTTGGGTTTAAAACAGAATGCTATACTATTCTTACTGCAAAGGACAAAAGAGTGGCATAGGGATTGGATAGCTTTGAAATTTGTACACTTTTCTGCCTAATAATGGCCTTCAAATTCAATTACTTCATCTACTACTACTACCTAAGTTATGTCACTTGACCTTTGTCAATCAAAAGCAAAAATATCGATCAATAAAGTAGAATAGATTTATCTTTTATTTGATATGATAACTCATTGTAAATACATAGGGCGTTTGTTTAGTGTTTGGAAAAGTGGTTTGAGAGAGTAATATAGGTTTGTGAAATAATATCGATTTGCGTAATATTGTTTGTTCGGGTTATGAGAGAGTGGTTCGAGAAATAAAATAGATGTAAGTTTTTTTTTATAAGTTAGGTGTAAGATGTATAAGACTTTATGTCAAATCATGTTTGTTATGAGATAAATTGTGTAAGAGATATGTTATTTTATGTCAAATCGGAGTAGAATTTGTATATATTTTGTTTAGAGATAAGAAAATTGTTGTTTGTTTGAATTTTGAGAAAATAATTTGAGAAAATTGAGAAATAAAAAATTTATTTCAGAAAAAAAAAAACCATATTTGTTTGGCATTTTCCTAACACGAAAATTTGGAAACGCCAAACAAACAGGCCCATAAAGATCGTTTAGTTTGATTTTATGAATGTATTTTTAGAAATTAGTTAATTTTTAGAAATATTCCAGAGAAGTGTGCAATTTATTTGGAATTACTGTTCGAGAGGTTTGACTAATAATGAATCCCGTACTTGTGATGTTTATTTACAAAATAAATATATCTCACTATAGGGTGATTTTTTAAAGTTGGTTGTAAGATGTCAAATTTATAGGGTTTAAGGTTTGAAAATATTTAATATTGATTTAAAAAATTGAAAAAATTACGTATATGTATTTTGTTCTCGAAGATACCTAAGGGCTATTTTTGAAATGGTTTATGCCGGTATGTGCTCATCGGGTTTGGACATGTTTATATAGGCCAAAATTCCAGGTTCTGAGCCGAATCGAAACCTATCTAACCTATAAAATTATAATTTAATATTTGTCACCTAATTTTAACAGCTTTGAAATTATTGACTTGTGTCACATCATCTATTTTTCTCCTTCAAATTATAATTCAAATCATATCTCAAACTTTCCAACATGCTAACTAATATTTTATTTTCTTAGGGCATCTCCTATGTATCCTTCAACCCAAGTCCAGCTTCCCCTCAGAATCCAAGTCCAGCTTCCCCTTTCATTTTCATAAGTCATCTAAAATGTATCAATCTATCAATTCCATTTAATTAAAATTCTCAATTTCTCCCACTCTCACTTAATAATAATAATAATAATAATAATAATAATAGCAATACTAATAATAATAAAAATTAACTCGTATGTGAAATAAATAAATAATTAATAACAATAAGATATAATTTAAGATTGACATTAATAATAAAAATAACAACCAATATTTTTTTTAAAAAAACACAACAATGCAACAATTAAATAGGAAAGCAATACAACAATACAACAATTTAAAAAAACACAACAATACAACATTTAAACATAAAGAGATTTTAAAATTGGTGCACAATAATACAACAATTAAATACTTGATTGACATGATTTGGAAATTATAAAAATAATTTAATATTGACATTAAATTTTCCAACATAATAGTTACATTAAATTTGATTTTATTAAATAAAAGTTACATTAAATTTGATTTTATTAAATAAAAGTTACATTTTTATACTAAAATTAACTTTTTAAAAATAGTACACAAATTAAATAAAATTAAGATTAACTAAGCGTTACATTTTAAATAAGGTATTTTAATTTTTTTTTTAAATTAAAAGGATTTTTAATTAAATAAAAACTAAAAAACAAAAAAAATGTGGAATGAACAGGTGGCCGACAAGTGTCGGCCCCCTGTTGGCCAGGAGTGATGGATTGAGAGCGGTGAGGCAAGCGGTGTGAAGGGGAGAATAGCTTTTTCTCCCCTTCATACATTTTATTTGATATTTTTTCCTCTCTAGATCCAAAAACCCCCAAATTCACCCTCCCCTTCATACATAGGAGATGTCCTTAATATTCCATTGAAATCATTTTCAAAATCATGTTTCAAAGTTTTTGGGAACAGAACAGGCCCAAGTGCTAGACAACTTCGGTCAGTGCCTCCCAAAATTCATACTATATATATATATATATATATATATATATATATATATATATATATATATATATATATGTGTGTGTGTGTGTGTGTGTGTGTGTGTTTGTATTTTTAGTTTTTAAATTGAAATATTGTATATTATTTTTTATACATAGATGATATATATAAGAGCATTAAAGGTGTAAACTTGATTAAATAGAGTCAAACAACCAATTATTCAAGCTTATTTTATTTCTTATTAAGTTTGAGATTGTGTTCAATATTCATATTTAGACGATTCGAGTTCGATTAAAGTTTAAACACAATAGAGTTCTACGAAATAAAAATTATTGTTCGAGCTTGATATGATAGTATAATTATATGTGTAACGAACAAAGTTCAAACCAGTATTTATTTAGATCATGGGTCAAATGTTTTTTTAGCTTTATTTAAATTTCAACCTAATCATAATCATTTATCAATTATGATAGTCATGCGGTCTCTTATTTTTCTAAATCATAATTATAAGAGTCTAAATATATTTACATTATAACTAATAATTGACTTACACACTTGATCATATTGATATACTAAGTATATATATGTATGAATTTGCTTCGCCAGAAGAATGTTTTCAAAATTAAAAATTAGAGAAACATATATATATTTACAATTGATTTATTTAAGAAATTTAAATGAATTTGTTGTTTAATCTATCTAAATATAATATGTTGGAAAAAGTATTAAAATGTCCAACATTTAATTAGAATTTTTTGCATTTTTATGTAAGAAGATAAATTTGAGTTATAATATAGGGTCCCGTTTTCAGAATTCCCTAGGACTCCTAATCTATGCGGTCGGTCTTGGTCGAGAAAACTGTAACTAATATTTGAGACCAAATCCAGAATGAAATCTAGCCAAAACATTTTCACTTTAGCCCTAGAAAATCCAAACAAAGACGGATATTTTCCTTTATCATCCTTTTGATTAGCTTTTTGGTGAAAACGGCTCTTATTATCTTTAGTGCTAGCTAAACAACCAAATGACAAACAAGAGCAAATGCTTTAATGCAATCTCTTCCAAAAACACACAACCCAACGTACATTTATATGTCAAACTGCACCCCCAAACACTCCCTATCCCGGCCGGCCCCTCCAACCCAAACCTAACACATAACATGACACACATTGATATATACCCAAGTCAAGTACACAACATATGCAAATATAGATTCTTTCTTTTTTATTTAAAGGGTATATTATACCATGAGGTAAGACCTAATTACAAAAATTCTCATCACGTTTTGGCTATTACAAAAATCCCTCTCAATTTTGTAATTTTCTTAATTACAATTAACTCCTTGTTCCTAAAAAATTTCAATTTATTGTTATTTTTAATGTTTGTAATATCTTATAAATGTTAACATGTGTGCTAATTGTTATATCTTATAAACTAGAAAAGAGATAATTATATATTTATTATCAAATAATTGATATAATTTATAATTGCCCATAATTTTTAATAAATATCGCACAAAAAAAAAGGTAGTACTTACATATTTTAGCAATATAAATTGTATAATAATAAATTAAATAGAATTTTAATAATAATATTTTATTAATATGAACAAATTGTTTACACATTTAGTTAAATGAGTTTATTTTCTAAATTAGTAAATTTAATAAAGTTTATATTGAATAAGGTATTTACATATTTTAGCAATATAAATTGTATAATAATAATATTTTATTAATATGGACAAATTATTTACACATTTAGTTAAATGAATTTATTTTCTAAACTAGTAAATTCAATAAATTTATATTGTATTATAAATTATATTTTAATATAATAAAGTTTATATTGTATTATAAATTGCAATATCTATTTAAATTTATGGGCAATTGTAAATTATATCAATTATTTTGGTAGTAAGTATTTAATTATATCTTTTCTAATTTATAAGATATAACAACTAGCACCCAAGTTTTAACATTTATAAGATATTACAAACATTAAAAATAACAAACAATGGCAAATAATTATGGCAAGATTGGAATTTTTTAGGGACAAGGGGTTAATTATAAGAAGGTGACAAATCTGAGGGGATTTTTGTAATATGTGAGGGATTTTTTTATAATTAGGCCTTACCTCAAGGGGGTATTCGTGATTTACCCTTTATTTAAACAATGTAACTATGGTAATGGAAGAAGAATATATAAAAATAGAAAACAGGAAATATTGGACTCGTTAGCAAATGTTACATGCAGCTTTTAGTTTGTTGGGGTGTTTTGTGATTTAGTTTGTTGTACCTTTCTTTTAACTCGACTTTGAATGAACTAATTAATCTCATAAAACCAGGTCACAATGTATTGGTGGAAATTCTAATATGGACTTGATTCGATCATATTCAAAAAAGAAAAAAGAAAAAAAAGAAATACAGTATATCTTTTATCTATTATATGGCAATGGAATAGAAATCAATCTTAACTACAATTATGTATAACCAATTCATTATTCATAATTCTATGGCACTGTGTATTGGATAAGATAGAATAATGATTGAGATAATTGTAAATACATATTTATTTACAAACAAAATAACTAAATCATTGTTTTTAAATTGCCAAAAAAAAAATAGATAATGTTTTACTTTTTAGTAACATTTTTTTTGACCTCCACTTGGATTTGAAACCTAATAAAGTTTGATCATGTATAGGGTAGGGTTTTGGTAGCAATTGTCCGTTGGCGAAGGCCTTAACGGAGTCAAGTCACAGTTATGGCGCTTTGGGTGTTCGTGTGGATGAATGCAATATACCTAACACCATTTGATTTTATGATAGTTAGTAGCGCATGAGATCCTACATGAAATATCAGAGCCAATGTCATAGTTCAATTCCCATGGGAGCAATTGCTGAGTAGGAGATTGTTGGCCAGTGCTTTGATGACAACTGTCTTGTGGCAAAGGCCTTAACGGGGTCAAGTCACATTCCAATGCCGTGTGAGCAAATATGTGTGAATGACAACTGTTAGCGCATAAAGTCCTACAAATTCGTATAACAATAAGTACAAAACAGTGGTAAATATTTTTATCATTACATATAAGATATTATAAATTTCAAACCACCAAGTGATTGGTCTAGCGGAAGAGATTAATACCCCGAAGTGAAGACCCAAGTTAGAATCCTTGTTGGAAAAAGTTCAAATATAATATGCCTGACACGACTCGAAATTAATTACATCATTACAAAACCAAATTTTGTTGTAATTGTCAAACTTTTTTTTTAGTAACTTCTAAAGCATAAATTAGTAATATCACACCATCTTTTTTTTTTTTTATAATTCAGGTGTCCAAACTTACACTAAACTAATCCTGAATTCTCAGAACTCTTGCCCTAAAACCCCGAAGGATATATATCACGAATCTTAATTATATTTATCAAGGCTATATAATAAAAAATTGATAAAATGTCTAATTTTAAGTACATGTATATTGTTACATAATTAATGAGCCGGATCAAATCACAAAACATGGTGTAACTCGAGTATTTATTAAGTGTGGATGATAATTTGAGTATGCATTGTACTTATTTTCTTTTTGGAGGGGACCAAAATATTAATGTATAGAGGTTGGAAGCTTTTGAAATTAGGACCACTAAATCTGTTGAACTTTGGAGAAGGCAAAAGGCCTAGGGAAAGAGATCAAAGGCTATAGCCCACTCTATATTTTATTGCCAGACCTAACAATCTGAATAGTCATTTTCTCTACTTGTCCATTTTTTATTAATTAATTTCTTATAAATAAATTGACATACATGAATATTCTTCATAGTTGGGACGGGGCCTCCTTTTTTCTTTTTTATTTGCTCAAAGTACAAAAGATTAATTTATTTATCTTTTCCAAACCAAACAAAAGATCAGTAAAAAGGACAGAGCTTGACTTAATTGCATTTATTTGGGAAAAAAAAACATAGGGGCGACATTAATTAATCAGTTCATAGATAAATATGGATATGCTTGGACCATGGACCACACATAATTGAACTATAATAACTAATCATGAGTAGAATTGCTGCTTAATTGTATCTGTTTATTTCAGCAGAATTGATTTACATAATGGGTTACATTCATCCTACACCAAGGACGGATCCAGGATTCAAAAGTCGAGGGGGTCGAAACATATTAATATCAACAAAAAATATATATTTAAATATTAATATTTAATCTATTTTCGATTATATAAAAATAAAATATATTTTTCCTATATTGGATTTAAGAAGAATAGTTTATAGGTCTTTGATTTAATTTTCATAAAATTATATCAAGATTTTCAATTTGAACAATATAGTTATTTGGTTAAGACAATATTAATTAAATCTTAATAAGTATATTGTGTGTATAATTAATCTTTGCAATTGGACTTTTAAAGAGAACAATGAAAATCAATGCAAATAAATAAATATATTATGAATATATAAGTAACTAGAGTAAAATATTCAAAAATCTTGGGGGCAAGGCCCCCCAATAAGGGCTGTAGATCCGCCCCTATACCTACACAGGTGGATTATATCCATAGAAATTGGATCATAAACACATGTGTTTAACACACTTGTCGTTCATCCAACACTTCAATGAATTGAATCCACAAGGATAGACAAATAATTTATTTACATAATATAGAAGGAAATTAATTTTCTTGAGACAATTTATCATCAACTGTAGTTTAGAATTGGGAGAATTACTCAAATCTCACTATACACCCTTCATGTTTGGGAAATAACTAGATCTACCCTCGAGGTATTGAATTCATTATAATTAGCCCTTACGGCATTGATTTAACAAAAAGAAAGTACGAGTTTCAGAAATACTTCTGGGTACTATTTAAGGCATCACTAATCTCAGGTGGCAAATAATATTGTCCGTTCCTTCACCGATTTCATCCATTTTTTCACCAATTTCTCTCAATTTTTATTGATTTTAACCAATTTCATCCCTTTCCTTTCACTAAATTTCACTTGTTTTATCACTTTAAAACTTTGTTTGATGATGTTGATATGTTGCGTCGGAAATTAACGCCGTCAAGGAGGTTTTGTAATGAATCTAATACTCGGGAATAATTCATGTAATTTTTCAAAGATGAAGGGTGGTGTACAATTACACTAAACCTCAGTGTTAATTTGAATAATTTTCCCTTTAGAGTTTCCCTGTTGTAAATCTCTTTCACTAGTTTTCTTTTTCTTTTTCTTTTTTTTTTTAATAGATCTACTAAGCTTTGTATTTACAGCTCAGACCCATCTCCACTTCCTTGATAGTTGTTTTCACGTTTAAACCTTCATGTTTCATCCATGCAACAAATTCTAGATATTCTAGTTGGTTAAAATTTTAACCTTATCCTTTATTTATTTTCTAGCTTCAATTACGTGGCCATTAATAACTGCTTTAATTAAATTAATTTTATTTATTAATTTAATCAATAACATGATTAATAGGGGTGAACGCGATCGGGTTTGGGCGTGTTTGCATGAAAAAATCAATCCGACCCAACACGTCCGGGTTGTTAATTTTGTAAACCGCACACGCGTTGTTATTATCATAAACTGCTCGGTTCGGGTGGAATAGGTACAGGCGGATGGCGGTCGGGTTGGCGGGTTGAACAAAAACAATGTCATATAATCTTGACATCTAAATATAAATATTTAAGCATATGATCTTAAGTTCTTCAAACAACAAATAAAATGTGTCAAAATATGTTCACTAATCCATTTGAAGAAAGTTTGTTTATTTGTTCTTATTCATTTGTTAATAAATACAATTTATTTTACACTTTTATTAAACAATAAATAAAAAGTACATTAATGATGATTAAGTGCGGGTTGTGAGCGAGTCGGTTTTTTAATCATTAAACCCGTCACTGGACCCAATAAAATGCGAGTTTACTAATTACCAACCCTTACTTAATTATTTTAAAAATAAAATATTCAACGGGTTGCGGACGAGTTGGAGCGTGTGGGACGGGTTTATGAACACCCTATTGATTAGGACCAGTTTCTTGGCCATATCTTACAATTGGGCCACTTATCAACTGACGGGGCCTATGAATATTATGGCCTCTTTAATTAATTGAGGTATGCCAATTATCATTACTAGGCCCGTTTATTGTTGCGGCCCAGTTACTTCCTAACTCTGCTGATCATCGAGCCAATTATATCCTATCGGGCCATTACTGGCCTAATAAACATTAAGAATATTTTGAGTATAAAAACAACCGCAAAAATAAAATATAATTTAATGAAAAAAAAAATTAAACAGCAACTTTTCGGTATTAAATAGCCAGAATTAAATGGAAAACATAATTATATTCACTGTTCTAAACCTCCATCAACTCTTAAATTAGTTTAATATATTAGGATTGGAAGATTATAACATGGGGGAGAAAAAAACTAAAGTTCACTTTTTTAATTCTTACTAGTAACTATAGATATTTATTTTTAATTACTTGTGAACAAAAATATAAAATGGAAACAATTGGCATATTTTCTGGTTTACCAGGAAGTTGAAACTTAATTTATAGAAAGTATCGATAATATGATAAATTTTTATGCAAATTATAAAGATCACAACAATTGAAATTCAAATACAATGATATATTTTCAAATTATTTCTTTCTTTTTTTTTTTTTTTGAAAGCATTTTCAAATTATTTCAATTGTGTGGAATCTTCTCCTATTGAAACGAATGAGAAGAGAATAACTTGGGGGAGGTGAAATTAAAATGACCTTCTTTTAATTCTTACTATTAATTAGAAATTTTTGTTTTAATTACTTATCAACAAAAATGAAAAAAGAAAATAATTGGCATATTTCCAAGTTTGCCCGGGAAGTGGAAACTTAATTATAGAAAATATCGATATTCCGATAATTTCTTATGCAAATTATAAAGATTACAACAGTTGAAATTCAAATACAATGATGTATTTCAGGTTCTTGGCACTTTGCACACTAAAATTATAGGATTTTGGCACTTTGCATCCTGACTCAAAATTTTTGGCATTTTGCATCCTGAAAATACAACTTAGCACTTTGCACCCTAGTGTGTGAATTGATGGAAACATTTATTGATAATTTTTTAATATTTTTGGTACTTTCCACCCTGAAAATATAAATTTTGGTACTCTGACACACTGAAAATTTTAAATATTGACATTATACAATTAAAAATATAGTTTGTATGACATTTTTCACTCTAAAAAATATAAAATTATTTACTACTAGCATGTTAAATTATTAAATTACAAAAAAAAAAAAAAAAGAAAAGAGTTTTTACCTTATCACTAATAGCCAGTAATTTGGTTAAAATAAATAATGTGCCAGAAAAAATTAAATCAATGTTAAATATACCCCCAAAAAAAAAGGTACAGAGTGACAGCATTCTATATTTTTAGAGTACAAAGTGTCAAAATCTATATTTTCAGGGTGAAAAATGCAAAAAAGTTTGAATATGAGTATTCTACCATTCCATGGGTAAAAAAATTCATCAAAATACACACTATGGTGCAAAGTACCAAATGAATTGTATTGTCAAAGCACAACAATCAAACATAGAAAAACAAATTATGGAAGAGCCATGTAATTAAGTTAATTTTTTTCAATTGACAATTTTTTTTTGGCATTCCTTCATAAATCAGAGGAGGTTTATTGCCCAATTTTTACAATTATTATATCCATGTTGATGAATAATGTGTTTTATCTAATTGCGAAGCAAGATACTGAATTACAAAGAAAGGTAATGATTTTTTGTTATTGCAATTTGGTTCCATCACCCCTCCCATCTAATTTAGGATCAGAAGTTCTAGACACAGACTTATTCAACATTTTAGAAACTTGGGACCAAAAGTAAAATATTATTAAGAATGTGACTAAAAGTGCAGGTCTGATATAATTTTATTATTTTCTTTTGATAAGTTGAAGAGAATTTTTGACCTTATAATTTGAAATTTCTTTGTTTACTCAATGTAATCTTTTTTTAAGCTAAGTGTTCTTCATGCATATACATACAGATTAGTAATTTAACAAAGCACATTTATCATGCACAAAGCTTAAATCTGACCTAATTGACTTCATTACATTATTCAAGACAAAAACTAAATTTGTGACCTTGAGATTAGGAGTGAAAATAAAACAAATTTTTTTACCTTTTGTGTGATCAAGGATGAATCAACGGGTGGGTGGCTTTCAATTTTCGATTAGAGTTTTGATACGGCTGTGAAGAGTGCTCCAGAATTGCTTATCTGAAGAGGGACTGAAAATTGGAGAAGAAGAGCTCATATTCAAGATGGGAGATTTCTGTGAAAATTTGGATTTGAATTTGAATTATTAATATATTTGATAATGGGATTTAATCAAATGAAGAGGGTAATTAAGGAAGTTAAAATATTTACCTTGTTGATCTGATGATCGACGGCTATGAATTTTTGTGAAATTTGTTTCTCAGGAAAATATAAAATAAAGGAATATGTATATTGATAAATTAAAATAAAGGAAAGTGGACTTGATTCTTTTTTGGATTTAAGGGAGAATAGAAAATGAAATCATTAATATTATATTATTAATGGTCTCATTAAAATACATTATCATTGAATGTGTGTGTGGCTGCTGGGATTCGAGCCCAGGTCTCCACGGCCACAACGTGGAATTCTTACCACTAAACTACAGCCACATGTTGATATATTATTCCTATTTTAAACATTTTCTTACATTATGCAAAACTTCCAAATTTTGAAAGATAAAACTCTGCCTGCCGCTATTCATCAATTTGTTATGAAATCAGAAAAAAAGTAAAGTAAAAGAAGCCTCACATATAAATCTTGACTAAATGGAATCAACGTAACCTAAATAAGTGGAAAATGAAATACATATAGACTATCAAACTGCTCGAACTCGGTTCTATTGCAAATTAAATCATTATAATATAAGGTGCAAAGATCAACTCAACTTGCCTCAGAGCAAAGAAGTTAATTGAGTCAAGAACTGCACTTTTCCAAAGACAAAACAAGTGCTAGCCAGCCTATTAATATAAAGCATTCTAGAGGAATAAGTTCAATGCAAACAAAGACCAAAAGCACATCCATCATGCTCAAAGTTCTTCTAGCAACGTCTACAAAACTATGTCAAGCTATAGATAATCTTCCGTTCTCATTCTTCATGTTTGATTTCAAGTCCCTTGAGCTTGAACTCCAATTCCTCGTGCTCACCACCTAATTCTTCATCTTCTTCATCACATTCTTCCCCTTCAGGATCGTTCTCGTCCACAGGACCAAGAACACTGGGGCTACTCTTGAATACATCTTTAACCTCGTCAATCCCTTCATCAGATATGTAATTGCCATTGATATTAAGCAACTTAAGTCCCGGTTTACTAACAACAGCCTGGGCCAAGCACCTAGCACCCGCCCTTCGTATCATATTAGTATTCATATCCACTTCACTTAATTGTCCATGACCATCCTCAAGTGCTTTCGCAATCAAGATAGCACCCTCATCCTTCAATTCATTCTCACCCAAGTTTAATTTCGAAAGAAACTGTTTAGAAGCTATACATGATGCTAGAGCAGAAGCAGCTTTAGCAGTGATGTCATTTCCAGCCATATCTAGAATTTCCAAAGATGGAGCAGAATCCTTTAAAGCATTTGCAAGAGCAATAGACCCCTCGTCTTCCAAATTCAAGTAACTTAAATATATTTCACATAGATCGGAAAATGCTAACAAAGTCTTGCTTAAGGCCAACCCAACATCAACCCCAAACATATTGTCTCGTAAATCAAGCTTCTTCATATACGTACATATTTCAAGTGCTTGGGCTAGGGCAACACCTCCCTCAGATCCTATCCTCGTGGATGAACATCGAAAATCTTCTAGCAGTGGAGAACTCTGAACCAAGTTAGATATAGCAATCGCCCCTTCATCTCCGGTCATGTTGTTATGAAACTGAAGGACTTTAAGTTTATCAGTCGAAGGAATTAGCTCACAGACTGCTACTGCAGCCTCCTCTGATATCCCATCATTCATTAAATACAACTCCTCCAAATTATGCTGGGATTTTAAAAGAGCCTCAAATGTCCTGATACCCTTCTCACCCAGAGCATTATTGGACAGGTCAAGGTACCGCAGTTTAGATCCTTCAAGGGCTAATGAAAATAACTTCATGACTTCAAGAGCTTCTTCCTCTTGTCTTCCCGCTACAAAATCAGATAGGTCTACTTCAGTCAATTGATCCTTAAGGGACAGCAATATAGGCTCGGCAACTAGAGCTGCATCCCGACCAAAACTTGTATTGCTAAAGCATATTTTCCTATATTTATTTCCAGGCTCTGCCAAGAATTTCAAGAGTTTCTCGGCATCATCTGCACCAATTACTGTTCTGGGATTGCCAGATATATCAAAAGCAGTTCCATCAGATTCTTTAATTTTGTCTAATACATTAGGTTCTTCCTCTGGTTTCATAACAGGACCTCGTTTGATTACTTCAATCATGAGCCTACTCGATTCTTTCGCGTATAATTGTATGGCTGAACTTCCATCTCCGTCTGATTCCTTTTCGAACTGTTGGTTTGCAACAACGAATGCTGCAGCCTCTAATTTCTTGGCATCCTCCTCAGCTTCTTTTTGACTCAAGAGACCATACTTTCTAGACCAAATGGATGGAGTTACAAGATTCTTAGTCATCCTCTCAACAAGATTTTGCCGTGTACTCTGAGTGGGGGGCCATAATTTGATTGAAAAATTTCCAAACTCCATATCAGTAAAACCTAAAAATAATTCGTTCATTTTTTAGTGAAACAATGAATTACATCACTAAATCAGAATATCGATCAATTGCAATAGCAAATTACAATAATTAAATAGCTAACAACTAATAAGATTAGTATCAAACTAGAAATATACCCACACTTCTATTGGAAGTCAAACTCAAGACCTTAAAATCTATTGGTACTAGGCTATGGCCTCAGTATCCACAAAAAGATATTCCTTTACAGAGGATTTAATTCAAGCAAGATAAAGGGGAACATCTTCGACAAGTTAAAAAGTGAAAATACATAAAAACTAAACATACGAAAAGGAAAAACATTAAAAATAAAAATGCAATAATAAACAGAACACTTCATTTAATAGATCCAGAAACACAGAGATGATCACATTACACGTCAAACTTATAAGAAAAGGGAAGAATGCGGAAACTTACCGGTCAACGGAAAGCGAAAATGAGTTCAATTTGTTGTAGAAAGTAAAAAAGAGATATTGCGACAAAAGGAACTGTTATTTTGAATCTTAAGAGAGAAACAAAGAAAGGGGGGAGCGAAAGTGCAGACAGTTTTGGGGAAAATTCGTTTCGGGATAATATATAGTTGCCATTTACATGGCCCAATACAAATGGGCTATCTAATCTTTAAGTATGGGCCTTTGGACCCTTACAAGTGGGCTCCCTGTACTAATTTTCTAGTAAGGCTTTATTGGGGTTTATTAAGTGAAAATAGTGAGAGGATTACAAAGAACAGTACGTGAGAAAATCATCAGTGGGATGATCTGAGGCTGTCAATGGGCCACGTTTGGTCGGATCATGATCGACATGTATCCAATAAAATCTTTATTTTCAAAATTTACATCAATATTTTTGTTAAAATATATAAAACCATTTGGTTTGGACTGTTTTTGCATTTGAAAATATTAATCATGATGGTATTACTTATGATGCTTATATTTTATGTTGGAGTATTCAAAATAAAGTGGGTTGTGGGATTTGTCCCATATTGGATTTGAAAATAAGCTTTGGATACTTTATTAATGTTTGTCTACCGAAAGAGATTTAATAAAAGACAAGTGGTTATTATTTCCAAGTGTTATATATATATTGTTAACCACGGGGCGACTAGGGTGCGGCCCTAGGTAACTAGCCGCACGTGCGGCCCTATCCTTAAATCGCGTCACGTGGCGCGGTAACTAACCGTGTATATTTGTCTAGGTGGCACCGGTTATTAAATGTCCAATCTACCCATTTCTTTTATTTTTAAATGAAAAATGAAATTATAACTTAAAATTGAAAAGTCCATTATATCCTTTTTAATTAACTTAAATTTAAAATACTTAAAACTTAATTACACAAAGACACTTATACCCTTTTACATAATAAACCTAAATTTAGTTACAGATTTATTTCCATGATTTAAAAACACAATTAGGGTAAAACTAAATTTTATCTTCCACGATTAAAACAAGCCAACAAAATCGAAATTCCATGATTAAGAATCCAAATTTCAAAAATCCATCTTCAAGATTAAAAGAACAGTAATTACAATTCAAAATCCGATTAAGAAAACTAACTAGAAGTTCGTTCAAAATCAATCTCTTCATCACTATCTCCTCAAACATAATCAACCTCTTCATCACAATCTCCACAAATCTAAACATGGTGGGAAATTCTACAATCCCGGATAATGAATTTGATGCAAACCGTGATGAATCCACAGGTAATTGATTTGGCAATGATAATTTTTTTTATGTGAACTAATTTACGTAAAATTCAATCGAATTTTACATTAAACCTCAATCGAATTCCATTTTTTAATGTGTGATTATATTCTTCGCTTAATTTTGATTAACTATACTATTTACAGAATTTTTTAATACCTTAGAAATTTAATTCGGTTTTACGTACAATTTATCATAACAATTGAGTTTTGCGTTAATTTGAATTGAGCTTTATAGTAAATTTCAGTAGAGATTTATAGTGGTTTATGATTGACCATGTTGTTCTCTTAATTTCGAGCAATTTAACAATTTACGCCCGGATTCTATCAACCTCGAGTTTGTTGTTTTTATGTTGTTTTTGCACGAAATTTAGTTGTCGTTTTTTAAGATTTATATCATAATGGAACTCGGCTGTTAAGACATTAATTATTTTACAATTCCCTATATCAAATTATATAAATCAGTGCAAGATATAAGTTTGATTATACTATTTTGTTCAATAACATCAAAATCTTAACTATGAAGATAGAGTATTTTCGTTTTAGTGTTGCTATAACTCTACTTGTACATATCATCCTCTTTTTATCATTCGTGCCCGTAGATTAATTTGAAGTTACAAAATCTATATCTTCTTCAATTTATCTTTTGTTAGTGCTTAGTTGATTTTACAAGTATTAAATTTGTTATTAACAATAATGATTTTTTTTCGTTGGTGCTCATTTGTTGTGATATATGTTAAATTTGTTATTAACTGTGACAATATTTTGAAATTAGGTAGTTAATTAATACTTAAAATCATTTGTAATTTTTCGGTTAATTTTTGTCAATAAACTTTTATTCTATATGTGTATGTTTTAAAGTATTAAATTTGTATTTACTTTAATTTTTACCTTTTTATTTAGAGTATAGAAACAGTAATGGAACATCCTTCTCCGATAAGGAAGAAAGTGTTTCGAATTCCAATTCACACAACCACCGCGACGACACCGAAGTCGAAGAGGGGAGTAACAATTCTGACCCAACTGACGATATCACTAACATTGACCGAGTTCGATCATTAACGTTTAAGACTATTAAGGAGGCAGAAGAATTTTATATTACTTACGGTAGGGAAGTTGGATTTGATGTCAGGAAGAGCTCGTTAAAAAGGAAGAGAAGTACTGGCCTCATTTTGAGCAGGGTATGGGTGTGCGCTCGAGAGGGCGTTCGTTCAGAAAGAATTAAAGTTTATGATCGGAAGCGAGAAGCAAAGGCAGAGACACGGTGTGGATGCAAAGCTAGTTTTCGTGTTGCTATTGATAATTCTACGGGAGAATACAAAGTGACGAGGTTCGAGCCCCAGCACAATCATCCCCTTGAAACTTCCAATACATCTCATCGCCTACGCTGTAATAGGTAAATAAGCTATTGTAATTAGTTAATTATTTTACATTGTTTTATGTTATTGTAATTAGTTAATTAGTTTTGTTACAACTTTGAATAATAAAATAAATTATTTAGAGATTGATTTGTTGCAAATTCGCATATAGATATTTGACCCCATCAACAAAGTCAATGTTGAACGTGATGACAAATGTTGGGTTTAGACCTTCTCATGTTATGGATTTTGTAGAAGAATTGGGGGGAGGCAGTGCTAGCGGTGTGTTTAATAGGAAAGATGGTTACAACTATTTGAACAGCCAAAGATTGAAAAGGATCGAAGGTGGCGACGTAAATACTGTTTTGGGTCTTCTCGAAGGTATGAAGTTGAAAGATGAATCCTTCAGGTTCAAGTACACTGTCGATGGAAACGGGGCACTTACAAGACTTTTTTGGTGCGATGGAATGTCGAGAGCTGAATATGAGCAGTTTGGTGATGTTGTTTTATTTGACAGTACGTACAAGACCAACATCTATTGTTTTCCTATTGTTCTATTCTCCGGAGTAAACTGTCATTTGTGCACTTGTATATTTGGAAATGCTATTTTATACAGTGAGACGACTGAATCATACAGGTGGTTGCTACAGACTTTCCGTGAAAGCATGAATGGAAAATCTCCTATTGCGATTTTGACAGATCAGGACACGTCAATGCGCGCTGCCGGGCTTCATGAATTTCCTTTAGCGAAACATCGGCTTTGTTGTTGGCATATCTCCCGTAATGCCGAATCAAATATTAAAACTGGAGATTTTTCAACAATGTTCTCTAGGCTGATGAAAAGGCCGTGCCCTATTGATGAATTTGAAGAAATATGGTCTGAATTGATTGAGGAATACGATGTTACAAACCATCAATGGGTATTAGAAATTTACTCAAAACGGAATCAGTGTGCAGAAGCATTCTTTCGAGGTCATTTCTTTGCTATGATGAGGAGCACACAACGGGCAGAATCCATGAATTCATTATTAAAACAGAAAGTGCGTCCCGGCTTTAGTTTAACGGATTTTTTTAGACATTACAACAACGGTTTTTTAAATAAAATTAGGAAACGGTTTTATCAATTACAAAAAGAATCCGAGGAGCCACCGAAAGAACTTAAAGTTTGATTACTACGAAATCTTCAAAACCATGCTCCACGCATATGCACGAGAGCTATATTTGATCATATACTAAAGGAGATAAATGCGGACGAGGATATTGTTGTTCAGAGTATGTCCTTACTTAAAGATCGGCGGTACCAATTCCAATTTGGCGATCATACCAATAACACTCCTCGCAGTTTTGCTGCCATCATTGATCTAGATGAGTCCAAATTCGAGTGTGAATGTTTGATGCTTCAATCTGATGGGATTCCTTGTCGGCACATAATCTGTGGATTCAAGAACATGAGAATTTCAACATTTCCAGATAAGAGTATTAATCCTCGGTGGTTTGTTGAAGTTGGCAAGAAGCTCAGAATGGATTTTCCATTCCCTTCAGACGACAAACCTAAAGAAGTTCGGTTTGCTAAGATCAACATGGAGTGTATGCACTTGTCAAAGTTATCCTCCCAAAAGAGTAAACCATTCTTTGATAAATCAATTAATGCTGTCCGAAATTTGACAGTGGCGGCTGAGGATGAATCCGACGCAGTTTCAGAGTCCGATGGTGAGGAAATTCCAAACGAATTTGTGAAACATTCCCGCAATGTTGTAGATCCCGATAGGATTATTCCTAAAGGTGGAACAAAATCAAAGAAGCAACGTTGTGGCTTGTGCAAGTCAGTTCTTAGTCGTTGTTCTGATGATGTCATGATTCTTTTATCGTATCTCTTGTGTAATCTTGGTCTAATCATGTTTATTACTTTTTTCAGGAAAATCGGACACAAGTCAACCACTTGCGAGCGAAACCCGAAATTTGTGGGTACTTCAAGTGGGAGGCAAAATACACAGTCCACTAATTCTCAAATGCCCCATGAACCAACAAAAAATGATTATGTTGGCGATGACAATGACACCCAACATTCATTGAATCAACCTTCACCAACCATGTCGTCTTTTGGCATGCCTGACAATCGCAACACTCACACCAATCTTCTCTTTAGCATGCACGGTCCTCAATTTCAAACTACAAATGCTGGTACTTCTTCTCAAGTACGATTTCCAATGAATCCACGGGTTATAATTTTTTGTTTCGTATTATTACAATTTCTGAACTTGAAGTGCTTCATTTTTATTGTGTTTTTAACGTATAATAAATTAATATTTTTGTATGTACATCGCAGGCAGGGCCAAGCACTCACAATCCCTATGCGTTTCCCGGTTATATTCCACAAAATTGGACATTTTTGGGTCCACCCAGACAACCCCCCCCCCCGGAATTGACCAATTTTGTTGTTTCTTTGTTTTTATTATTTATCCTTGTTTTTTAATCATGATAAGAATTGGCCATCTTATTTATTTTTCCGCACTTCACCCATGAAATGTATTTATTTTATCATTTTATGATTGTATTGTATCGATTGAATGAGAATATTTGTTAAATACAATTTTTAGCATTTGAAAAGAGAATTTCGTGTTATTATTGAAAAGAGAATTTCGTGTTGTTGTTATTGTTTCATATTATTTTACATATATTTTTATATTTAATTAAATACAAATTAGTATAATATTCTTAGTAAGTCAATAAAAATAAGTAGATATATTCTTCTATTGGGCCGGCCTTTAATGGGTTGGGTACGAAATTTTTTGTTGGGCTATAAAAATAACAAAAGAAATTAGTCTATTGGGCCGGCAAATTTTTTATTGGGCCGTATTATTTACCTTTGGCCCATTTTTTTGAAATAAATAAATACTTATAGATAAATTCGAATGCCTAGGTTTATTTACATTTGACCGATTTTTTATTTATAAATAAATACTCATACACTTTCACTTCGATTTAGTGAAATAAAAAGCTTACCACGAATACATATTTACAAAATACTCATATTTACATATTTGGCCGATTTTTTTTATAAATAAATACTCATAAATAAATAAATAAGCGACCCGAAATGGTTTGTCCAAGTAGCTTAATTACACTAGAAGATTTGTAAAAGTAGATAAAGAAACTAGAGGAAGAATATATCCGTAGACAAACAAAATCACATAAAATAGGTATCGCTCGACTATAACCCCAAATAGTTGTAACCATCTTTTCTATTAAAAAAGTTAAACAATAAAAGCATGTGATGTGCAAATATCCATTTGTATAATTAATATATAAGATGCCGAAACATAAAATATTGTATAATTAATGAAAACCAAATAAAATAATTGTCCAGACAATGCAAATTAACATCAAATAAAAATGTCCTAAGCAGATATAAAAAGTCTAAACTAATAAAACTCACACCACCAGAAAACCAAATCAAATCTCTATAGTGTCATCCCATTTCCAAAATCAAGAGGATGTGATGGATTCCAAGCAACTTTGTTTTTGTTGCATTTGTATAGCCTCACAGCAATAGCTTCTCTTGCAGAAATAGATTCTTGCTACAAATGATCCCAAACCAATTAATGAAATTAATTAGTATGCAAAACAAGACAATAAAATATGTTTAACGGTAAGTTTAAAAGGTGTGCTCACATCCGTCAATTGTTTTTTGAACTTTTTGTGGAACATCATTACCATGCATGCATACAATCCACATTCATACCTGTACTTTGAATTATAAGGATGTAATAGTTTAAATGCTTCGCTAAATTGAATATATTATTTTTTTACCTATTCGGTTGAACAGGTACCCAATCAGCTGATTCAAAATTCAATAGATCGCGCTTGAATCTTCTTTTAGCCATAACAGGGTTCCACTGTTGGAACAATTTCTCTAATCTTGAGACCTGTATGATTGAGTTGACAAATAAATATAATATTTTGAGCGGCAATCAAACTTATGAACATAGATAGATTTGTAGGTATTACCAATCGTGATACAATTTCCATTCGATGGCTGGTCATTTGAGGTAGAGAATCACAAACCGATACTGTATAAGTGTCGGTGTTTATTAAAACACAAAACCAATGATCCATCATGTCGTTAGTTGGGATGAAAATCTTTTCACAATTTTCTAACGACCCAACTAACTTTGCACTAGAATAAAAAAATTTCGCAGTAATGGATTGGAGAGTATAGTCTTCATTCAACAATTGTTGCTGCATTAACAATCCAATAAAAAGAATTTTCACTATTATTATATCTCAATTTGTTCGACATTGTATTTTACGGGCAATTTTATACTTACCGAAAATAAACATGGAAAGTACCATCGGGGTTGAGAACGGTCCTCTTCAATCATATCCAGACATAGCATATACGCGACACAATCTATCACCTGCATCAATATAAGAAGCATTCATCAAAATTTTATCGGTGCTAAATAAAAAATTAAACTCAGTAGATATTAGTACTTACATATCAAGCATCGAATGTCTGTCCTATTGAGATACCAATTACCCAGGTCTACAACAAGTTCACTACATGCAATATATGATATAACCTAACTTTAGTTTCTAAATCAATACAATTAATATAATAATCTATTAATTTAAAACGTTATTTTACCTTTGATCGAGATATTGACTAAACAAATATTTAATTACGACTTGATCTTCAGCTAATGGATTGCAAGGTGTAGAATCCAATTCATTCTCAACAGGGTGTACATCCTCATCTTGTCCAGTTAAATCAACCATATCAGAGGTTTTCGAGCTTACCTTTAAACCAACATTAAAATCCAAAACCTTAGGCTCGAGAGTTTCTTCTTTGCTGTGAGACCTAGTTTTGGGGTATGATATTTTTTCTTTCTGGCTACTAGGTCGTTTGATTGATTTTGAACAAGAACCCTGATTAGTAAAGGATGGGGTACAATTCATTTTCCCGGATTGCGAATTCAGCAAGTTTGGGAGGGTCTCACGGATTGTTGATTCAACTGCTTGTGGTATCTTGTCCAGGCAAAACTGGATATTATTGGCAATATTCTCAAATGGAGATAACTGTTTCACCCCCGAAGACTTGGAACTCAAGAGCATTAATTCGGTTCGAAAGCAATGCATAAGGCTTTGAATCTTCTGTATCACTAGTCAGATTGGCAGAGTGGGAACGCATGGGATCATCCAAATGGTTGTATGCTCCCATATCATCATAACTGTTTGGTTTATCCCAATTTGGTGAAAATCTACTAAAACTCTTAATCTTATTGGCTTCTCCTTTTTCCAGTTCACTTGTTGATTCTAACTCACGAATCACCTGATCATTTGATTTACTTATTTCAAAGTCAAAACCTTTAAACTCGAAAAGGGTTGTTTGTGTCAGTAATTGCCATTACACAGATTTATAAAATATATTATCTATGAGAAATGTTTGCACGGATATAGTTACCTTAGGGTTCCAATAACCGCCATTGGACTGCACTTATTTCATCAACATTGTTGATCGTTCCCTTGAAACATACTTTATAAAAGGTACTTCTGTTTCCAAATCAAGTGCATATTTTGCACGGACTGGACGTATTCGTCCGTAGAATATTATCTGCATCATAGTTACATATTACGTTAGCTTAATAAAATATATATTTAAGTAATACATCATATGAGAGAGACCATTAACTATTTACCTGTAATAATATTAAACAACCAGGTATGTAACCCTCCTTTTTTTCCTGGAATGTCCGTACTCCCTCATCTAATTTTGTTATCACAAGGCTCGCCCAATTCATATTGGGAACTTCGTCCAGGTCCTTAAATAGGGAGAGGTAATCACCCGGTATGTTTTGTTGGTTACACGGATAGAGAAACAAACCAAACAAAAATGTCAAGTAGTGAACCTTGAATTCATTTCCGTGAGCTCCTTCTATAAGCAATGACTCGTACAACGAGGTTAAGTCAACTCTACCTCGTTTCATTGTGACGAATGAACTGTACTTTTTCACGCCAGCCTTATCTGTAGAAGCGTGATACATACTACGACCTTTGCATGGAACCCCAAGAGCCTCATAAACCGCGTAATCTGTGAGCTCAAACTCCTTTCCATGTATTTTGAGTATTCTTGTGAAAGGGTCATACTGATTAATTAACCAATGTATCAAAGTGCGGTTGATATCCTCAATATTATTCAATCTAGCCAACGTTCCGAACCCCATTTTATCTATCACCTCCAATTGAGAATTTAAAAGGCCTTTATTCACCGCCAGCAATTTATCGATCGACATCCTTGTGTCCAGTCTTTGTTGCTTGACATGTTCAATGAAAAATGCAAGTGTGTTTAGAATAATAAACTAACACAATTTGTATTTCATTTCACCATTTAATTAATAAGTTAATAATATAATATGACACC
Source organism: Penstemon barbatus (assembly GCA_003313485.2). Taxonomy (NCBI): domain Eukaryota; kingdom Viridiplantae; phylum Streptophyta; class Magnoliopsida; order Lamiales; family Plantaginaceae; genus Penstemon; species Penstemon barbatus. Next base: position 51,070,904 of record CM064881.1, on the reverse strand, counting down.
ATATATGTTTATATTTAAAAAGTTTAATACTCCTGAATAATTTAATATGATAAGTCGCTTAGAATATTAAAAAGTTTGATCAAGTACTATAGCAAAGAGAGCAAAATAAATGAGACAAAGGAAATCTAGAGTTTTTAAGGTTTTCTTCAAAACATCCCCGTGTTTCAGTAAACCAAATTTAGAGTTTTTTAAGGATTTGTCAAAACATCCAATGAATTTATATGGGACAAAATGGAATGTAGCCCAACCAAAAAAATTCCATTACAACACCTAATGTTGCGTGATGTATATTCAAATATTTTTTTGATTTAGTGATTTGGGTGGGTAGGGTTCTTAATTCATATTATTGCTATTGATTGGATAATTCACATTTTATCCCCCAGAAAGATTTTAATATTCATACTTAACCTCCTAGAATCATAATGCTCGCACCTGACCCCTAAATTTATTAATTGACAGTTGTATTAATTCACCATGAGGACTATTACTAATACTAATTGGAAAATTTAAGTTTTGCCCCAATTAAAATTCATTATAATTGAGCTCTAAAACATAAAATAATAAACAAAATCCAGAATTAGTCATCAAGTAAAAATAAGTCCTAATTATATGTCATTCAACACAATTATGTAATATTAGCATAACCCTAATTATATGACAATCACGACCCGACACATTTTCGGCCAACCACCACACACCCATTAATTACCCGACCCATTTCGACATGAACCGAACCCGACCATTTGCCAAGCCTAATAGCTCATATTTCCAAATATTATTAAAACCCACTGTAATAAATAGAACCCACAAATTTAAATACATCAAGATATGAGAAATTAATAAATTCACATATGTAATAACGAAACCAGATTGTAATTGAGACTTACTGCTTTTGGCTTTATGAAATCTTGGTAATTCGAAGCCTTCCTCTTTCCATTTGATGACCTGTATAATACCGAAAATATATGTAAATTACTAAAATAATTTTTCGGAATTTTTTCCCCTTAGAACAATAATTAATAAAAGTAAAATAGAAATTATTATTATGTAATTACAACTTAAATAGAAAATTTTAAATACTGGAAAACAATGAATAAAACGCTATATAATAATTAATATAGAATAATTAACAAGCTGGAGGACAAAATAAAAATAATTATGAATGGCCTTTAATATATGCAGAAGAAGATTTGCATCCATTAATATATGTATATATATATATAACAAACATAAATTGAATTGCATTAATCAAATACAAAATTATTGAACACTCACATGTTTTATCAATTCAAATAAACTCAACTCCACACCTCCGAGATTGAACAGATTTTGAATTCGTGGTGTTCGTTTTTTGTTATGTGAAATCGTGGTGAATTTTCTTTTTTTCTTCTTCGGTTTTTGTTATGTGAAATCGTACTGAATTTTTTTGTGATTCTTCGGTTTTTGATATGTATATAAGTAAATTTGTGTCGAATTATTTGTGTAGAAGATGGTTCGATATAAATTTTACTTAATTAAGAGTTTGTGTTTAATTAGGAAACTTCTTCTTTTAAATATATACAAATCATGCCATATCTTTTTCAGAATTTATCCAATTACGGAAATAATATAGTTATGGGAGTTTGTTAAATATGGAGTGGGTTTAGTGGCGTGAGTGGTGTGCTATGTGATTTTAAATCTTAAACAAAATTTTACGAATTAATAAAATGAAATTTTATTACTACATTTTAATAATTGCTTTACATAACAAGTTACAAATCAATGTCAAATAAATAAATGATAGGTCACGACTTTTAAATTTATTTTTTAGACAACCACTTTTGGAATTCAAAAGACACTTCAAACGGTTAATAGTTGATGAATTATTAGTACATTTTCATAATTGCCTTATATAACAAGTTAATTACAATCAATATCAAATAAATAAACGATAGGTCACGACTCTTAGAATTTTTTTTTTTTGATAACAAGTTTTGGAATTTAAAAGACACTTCAAACGGTTTTTATTAAATGAAAAGATGTAATGTACCTATAAATAAGAACCTGATTATTCATTATTAATTAACCAACATAATCTTGATATTTTCTTCAAATATATACAAAATTAAAGATAGTCTCAATATGGATTACAATCAAAATAGCAACAATATTTCCAATGAAACGAACAACAATTCTGCTCAAAACGACAAGGATGATGCGTATTGGTAAGTAAAACAATTTTCTTTTCATAACGTGTCTTAATTTATTTTTGTTTACCTTTAATTTGGTGGTATTTATATATAAGTAAATCATGTTCAATGACCCAAATCAATGAGGCAACTATTTTTTTAATTTCTTATGCTAAAATTATATATGCAAACATATTAATTCCGACACTTGGGCCAAATTAGGACTTAATATCTCATGTGTTATTTATAGGGATGAATATGAAGCTGAAATGGAGAAATGGGTATGCCAAATTGATGAGGACAGACGACGTGAGAGAGAGGAATATGAGGCTGCGATGGAAGAATCGAGGCAGCAACTAGAATATCAAAGGCAAGGAGATGATGAACCTATCAAAGAGGAAGAAGAAGAAGAAGAAGAAGAAGAAGAAGAAGTAGAAGAAGAAGAGGAAGAGGAAAAAGAAGAAGAAGAGGAAGACGAAGAAGAATGGACCGATAAAGATGATGATGGAGATGATTCTGATGAGGATACTGATGACATACTGGACCGAATAGATCGTATATTGGGTCTTTAAAATAATTAATTAATTTTTATCTTATTTATGGGGATTTTTTTTTTAAATATTTGTAGTATATTCTATCGTGACATTTTTTATTTTAATAAATAATGTTCAATGTTCAAATTAGTTGGCTAGAGGAAATGAGTAATTAAATGATTTATGTAAAAATAGGAATTAATAGAATAATAGTTAAGGAAGAAATTTAATTTAAATTGAACAATTGTTAATAAAAACTGCAAAAGGAGTATATATGTATAGTAAATAAGTAACTAAAATAACTATGCGCAGCAGGTGGGAGTCGAACCCAGATTCATATATATATAGGCTTTATCTTGTTCCATATATGCCAAGAAGCAAACTGGGCAACTTTGATAAATATTGTAATACAGTATTCTTAATTCATTAGAGGCGATTGTTGTGTAAAGGTCAAGGAATGTAAAATTCAATATTCAATTATAAATGGCCAATATTAATCTAAGTAGGGAGAAAAATAAAAGTAATCCTTGAACATTATGAATAATAATTTAAGAAATACTAAAAACCTAAATAAATGTGTGCCAATAATAAATGTGTGCCAATAATAAATTATTCTATTAATTTAAATAAATACCTAAATAAATGTGTGCCAATACTTTATTAAAACCTAACTAAAATTGTGTCAATAATAAAATCTATTATTATTAATTATTCTATTAATTTAAAGTTTCTCATCACTTGGACCACTACAAGGATACCCTTCTCCGTTAATCGATATCACCTCCGCTCCCTCGTTTTCTTCTTCATCTTCCTCATGTTCTTCTTGACCCACGACTTCGTCTGCCGGAACTTGCTCCAAAATAGCATTTCTTGGTTGAGGTGGGTGGACTGACTTAAAAATTATGTCTAGTTCACGCCAATACATTTCACCCTCATGTCGGTACTTTTTCGCCTACCATTTGTACTGATCATCCTGAAGCATAAATAGAATAAATAGTTAATTTCGGACTAGATAACTTAAAGTAAACAACATTAAATTTTGTTACCTTAACAAGTATTTCCCATACTTCGTCACTAGCTAGCAATCTGTTCTCTTCTGGTAACAACCTCACAAACCGGCATCGCAGTGCCTCCTGCCATGAGTAATAGCGAGTATGCAGCCTATGAAATTCTCTATTAACCATATCGGATGTGTAATTCTTGCCGGTTTGCTGTTGTAGGCTTTCAACAATTTGCTGAAAAACCGTTTTGTTTTTCCAGGTATAATGTATCGTGCCAGCCCTAGTTTCGTCAATCAACATCGCCAAGAAAACTTGGAGGTCATCTTGAATCCAAAATACGGCAGCCATGATACTAAATTTAATCGAAATTTTTCGATTGTGTTAAATATTTAGGTAATTCACAATATAAATAATAACAATAAAAATAAATCATATCATAAATTTGAATCAAAATAAAAATCGGAACATAAATACTAATTTAAAAACATGAGATAGCACAAACCATTTTAATTATGTCAATCAACGCAACAATGCTGGATAAATATAAGATAAGATTCTTGTTCAAGCACTTTAATACGAGAAAACTGAATATTGATCAATAATTGTGCAATAACGTAAAATTTTTGTTTCAAGATCTTTAACACGACAATACCAAATATCCAGACATATAACCGAGCAATATATTAGGTAAATTGTTTTAGGAGCTTTGACATCATAATTCAATATGTTGATAAAAAACGCATGAGAAATAAAATATTAGAATATGTTAATCCATACCTTAATTCTCGTTAATGAAGTATCGTTTTTTGGTGTTCCAGAACTCCAAACAAGCAGATCAATATTGGCAAGGATTTATTTTATTGTAGGAAGCCACGATAATTTAAGAGTCCAATTAATTTGAAGTATTTATTTGATAGTAGGAAGCCACAATAATTTAAGAGTCCAATTAATTTGAGAGTCCTTTTTAGTGTAAGATTTTACTGCCTTTTAAAATTAATAAAGATGCAAAATTTAAATCTTGCAATATAACGCGATTTGCTCAATTATCGTAAAAAAGGCATATGGGATTTACAGTATTACTTTAATTAAACTGGAGTCTATATTCAAGTAGTTCCACTTCCACTAACTACCTTAATTAATTTGTTTCCATGATATCATAAATTCTTGAAATACATAACAAACATGATCATCTATTTACTAGAAAAATATTATATTAACAAGATATGTTAGCAAAACCGAAATTATGTTTCCTTTTCCATTTAAATTTTAGATACCATAGGGAATGGGAACATATTTAGTTATTTTTTTTATTTTTCACTCCGATTTTATTTGACGTGAATTTTATGATAAAAAAAATGAAATTTTGTTGTTCTTTTTTTATTTTCCAGTTTTGTTAGTAAACAGCCGTAATTAGAGGTTATCGATAATAACATTTAATTACTTATTGATTTGTTGGACGAGACTCGGATGAAATTCAATGTGAATTCACGTTTAACTTGTTAAAATCTATAAATACATTAATTTCATACATCTAACTTAATTTTTTTTGAATTTAATTTCTATAAAAAGCGTTGATTAGATATTTACGGAGGTGTTAGTGATACATTAACTCTCGGTTCTCCTTCTCGAGCAATTTTAGACCAATTTCAAAATAAATGGCTAATTAACGATTTTAGTGTTTATTAATAACATATTATAATACATGGTAAGTCTCCGTTGTGGGATTAAAGACGGACTTGAAAATTATATTGTATACCAGAAATATTGTATAATATATTTTATATGGATAAATTAACTAAGAAATTGAATTGGCGGAATGGTTAAGTAATGGATTGAAGTAAATGGTCTGTGTTCGAATTCTCCTCAGAACAAAGACCTGTTTTTTTTCCCTTTGTCGAGAAATTAATAATTTTTTTTCATTTTGGCCAAGTTCAATATAAAATATGGCGGGAGAATATTTAAAAATTTTATTTTGTACAAAATAAAAAATAGACTATACTTATAAATTTTAGTTAAAAATATGGTTTTACGCTTTATTGTTTTACTAATTAATAATAACATATTATTGTAGTAATTTTATAATTAATAACACATTATGGTAGTGATAATTCAGTGTTGATTTTTATGTTATTATTATTTATCCAACGTTGAAACTCAATTCAAAGTAATTTTATTTACGTAGGTGTTAGTGATACTACAACTCTCGGTTCTCCTTCTCGAGCAATTTTAGACCTATTTAAAAATAAATGGCTAATTAACGATTTACGGAGGTGTTAGTGATACTTTAACTCTCGGTTCTCCTTTCCGATCAATTTTAGACCAATTTCAAAGTAAATGGCTAATTAACGATTTATGGATGTGTTAGTGATACTTTAACTCTCGGTTCTCCTTTCCGATCAATTTTAGACGAATTTCAAAGTAAATGGCTAATTAACGATTTAAGGATGTGTTAGTGATACTATAACTCTCGGTTCTCCTTTCCGAGCAATTTTAGACAAATTTCAAAATAAATGGCTAATTAACGATTTACGGATGTGTTAGTGATACTTTAACTCTCGGTTCTCCTTTCCGAGCAATTTTAGACCATAATTTCAAATTAACAATTAATATGAATTGTATTATTATTATTATTATTATTATTATTATTATTACTCAAAAAAAATTAACAACTAATTTGAAAATTATAGCACGTGGGGTATAAGCGTTTGAATTTCAATTTTAAGGGGGGTAATTGCAATTTAGGCTTTCATATTATATACCTCCGTTAAAATCGAATTCAAAATCCCTAATTCACTAAAATCCTCTTACAAAAGCCGCGACTCCTCTTCTAATTTTCTTCCACCTTAATCATCAATTCTTCTTCAAACTTCTTCCAGTAATGGTTAAATTTAGGATTCGAGCTGATTTTGGGTTGATACGTAAAAGTGAATTCAACGACATGCCCCCCCCTGAATATATAGGTACGGTTTTTCTAAATTGTGAATTCATTGTTGTGGTTCTTCGGAGAGTTGCTATTACAAATTATATGCGGAATGTTAATTTGATTTTCCTGTTACTCTTAGTTTTCTTGCCTGATTCCGTCTTTTGCAGTGTATGTCGCGTTTTATTTTTCCTTAGCTTGAATCCACTTGGGACGAATTAGTTTATTAGGTTTAATTGTGTCATGTGTTTGGATAGTTATAGCCAACATCAGTTCTTTCCCTGTTTGATTTGGCTTCATAAGCATGCATTGGCTTCAATAATAGTATCATTGAAATATTTTGTCATAGTTTGAACCTGCACTTTTTTCTAAAATTTTGTGATAGATTAGTATTAATTCATTGTAATTAGTATGAATGTGTTGAGACTTAATTCAATGTTTGGTTGGTGAATGATGGTTGGCTGTTAACATGCAGTTGCCTTTGTACTTAATTAATGTAATTTTTTTATTTGCAGATAAACTACACCGTACCTTAAAGATTTATTATGGTGGTAGTTTAAGGCATGAACCTAATACGGAGTATGTGGGGGGTACTTTTAGGTGCGTTGACTATTTCAACTATAAGCAAATGTCAATCGAAAACCTTGATTACATGTGTGATCTGATGGGAATTTGTGGTAAGAAGAATTATTATAGGATTGATGGATACCGTAAGTTTAGGTTGTGTGAATCTGAGACCGAGTTGATTCAATTATTTAGCTGGCCAAGCAGAGTGGTTTGCATATATGTAATTCAGTCCAACGAAGTAGATGAGAAAAGATACAAATTGTCCGAAATAAAGGCTGCAACACTATATCTACTTATAGGAGACGATGAGTATGCATTGGCAAGTCACGTCCAGTGTTTATTGAGAACTCATTTTGAGAAGACTTGTAAAGAGAGAAAAGCACGTAGTGAGAGACAGATAGTTTTGCAATTGCCAGCACCCCGAGCATCAACTCCAGAACCAGCAACACAACCGCAATCACCACAACAGGAGGATACAGTGGCAATACAAACCAACAAAGTACAAAGGACATGCAAATAGTGTGGATTGAGAGGTCATTTTGAGAAGACTTGTAATAGGAGAAAAGCATGTGATGAGAGAGGGATAGGATTGCAATTGACAGAGCCCCGAGCATCAACTCCAGCACCAGCAACACAACCGGAATCACCACAACAGGAGGATACAGTGGCAATACAAACCAACAAAGTACAAAGGACATGCAAACAGTGTGGATTGAGAGGTCATTTTGAGAAGACTTGTAATAGGAGAAAAGCATGTGATGAGAGTGGGATAGGATTGCAATTGACAGAGCCCCGAGCATCAACTCCAGAACCAGCAACACAACCGCAATCACCACAAAAGGAGGATACAATGGCAAGTCAACCTTTGAAAAAGGTTTGCACAATTTGTGGAGTGAAAGGGCATTACATGAAGACATGTAAAAAGATAGGTGCAGTGAGAGTTAGTCGAAGATTGCAATCGAATGAGTAGGACTGAAGAATGTACTGTTTTCATAATTACGCTTTATTGTTTTTGGATTTTGTGATGCTATATTATGGTGGAACATGTTATTTTGAAATTTATTTTGGTTTAGTCAATTTTTTATGTTTACCCGGGTGTATTTTGTCAATTATTAAAGGTATCAAGATGTGATTGTCAATTTTTGAAGTTAGCAGGGTGTGTTTTGTTAATTATTAAAATAATAGGGTGTGATTGTCAATTTTTATAGGAAATATGTTGTGTTTTGTCAAATGTGTAACTTATAAAGGTGTTATTTGTCAATTATTAAATTTAGCAGGGTGTTTTTTTTGTCAATTATTAAAGTTAGCAGGGGGTTATTTAAAAATATTTAGTTACAAAGGGTGCTTTTGTTATATGACTTGATAGGGTGACTTTTTGCTAATAATAATTAAGTCTCGATTCTCATTTTCGAGCAATTTTAAAACAAAATCATCAAATTTCACCAACTAACAATTCACAACGGGTTTACTATGACTTTCGGTTCTCCTTTTCTAGCATTTTTTGCTCAAAATCATGTGAAGATAAAAATTGTACGAATAAGCTTTTTTTCCTTACAAGAACCAAATAATTATAATTGTTTTACGAAAAATCAAACTTCAAATTTTTTTATGAATAAGTCAAGAGTCTTGATTTGATTGACCTACTTTTGAAGGTGCATTATGTCATTCCATTGCTAACTCTCATGCATATTCTTTAAAAATATCAAATTACATTTCAGTTATAAAATTATCATCCAAAAAATGTATAGAGTAACTAATGAAGGAAGGTGCATGAGAAATCGAGTTTAGGGTTTAGGGTACAAATATAGGTATATAAATAAGCAATAGTAGCTTTATTAAATAAAATCAATAGTAGTGCACTGGTTAAGGCAATTTGTTTTTTTTTCTATTTGGTCTGAGTTCAACTCTTTTGGAGAGCATTTTATTTTTTGACATTTTATACATAATTTTTTTATTCTGTTGGTAGATCTAATTAACCTTGATTAAAATATCTCATTATATTTTTTTCTTAATAAATTATTTCTTTTAGTTTTTCAAGAATATTTAGGGAACAAATATTTTTTGTTGACGTAGATCTCATAACCTAATTGAAAATGAGTTTTTTTTTTTATCGATTACATACTCATACATTAGATTTTTTCAAAAGAAAATGTTGACTCTTACAAGGCGGATTCGATAATAACTCTTATTATAGAAAATATTTTTGACAAACAAACATGCAAAATTCAATTATAAGTAGTGCTGACATCATAAATAGATTTTCACAAAATATCATACGTAATTCATGGAAAATAATGAAATAATGAGAGAAGCGTAAACTGCTAACTCCCAAACCCAAATAAAACCGTTTACTAAAATAGCTAATTTGAAAATTACTAGTTACTCTATCGATTCTTCTGGACCCTTGTCACTCATGTCTTTTTCTGTTGTATCCTGCTCCACTATATTTTTTCTTGGATATAGTGGGTAAAACCCGGAATAAATTATGTCTAGCTCCCGCCAGTACTTTTCACCGTTCTGACGATACCTTTTTGCCCAGGAATAATGTTGCATAGACTGTAGCAAAACAGTAACCAAAATGTAAATTTCTTGATTAAAAAATAAATATATATATATATATATATATATATATATATATATATATATATATATATAAAAAATAAACCAGCGAATTAGTAACCCATTAAATTTTGTTACCTTAAGAAGCATCTCCCAGACTTCGTAACTGGCTAACAATTTGTTATCCACAGGGTGCCACCTCACGTAATGGCAATGCAGTGCTGATTGCCACCTTTTATATCGATCATACAACCTATTATATTTTTCTTCCACAACTTCAAGGTTGTAGTTCTTCCTGGTCTTTTGTTCTAATCGGGTAGCTATTTGCTTAAGGATAATGGTGTTATCCCAGACATAATCGATCTTGCCAGCCATAGGTCAATCAACATCCCAAAAAATAATTCTAGGTCATCTTGAGTAAATAATTCTCCAGACATGATACTAACCTCAGAATATCACAACAATGAATAATTGAAAATTAAGATTAGGTTTTAATTTTCCAATTTAGTTCCGAGATCGAAAATATGCAAAACTAATGTTTAGACTAAGATATACAAATATATAATTAAGTGAGAAATTGACATGTACAAGGATATAATCAAGTAACAATTTACATTAAACACTACTTAATCAAAAAATTCAAACCATCGAAAAGCTCCAAATTGAAATATTGTATTCAAATATTTGAACAGCAAAAAATTATATATAAAATTGACGTATAATTAACGATTTACCAACAAGATGTTCTTCTAATAAGTTTAATGAGTTGCTCCTTTTCTTGTCTCTGGATATTGACCAACAAGAAATTGACGTATAATTAACCTTCGGAATTTATTTGATATTTTTTATTTCTTAATTTTTTTATAATAACGAGTTTTCCTAAATTAAGTGTTTGTTTGAATTTAGGTAACTTCTTCCTTCAAGTTAGGGATATGAACACGCAAATCATGCCATATCTTTAATAACTAACCAATCATAGAAATAAATTAAATTTGGGAATTATTTAATTTCGAGAATGGCAGAATTTTTTATGTCAAAAATAATTTGAAAGTTAAATATAGATAGTTATGAATTTCGAAAAGGAAATGGATCTACAAAAAGCATAAGCAAAATTAATTAAAACAAAAACAAGGTAATAACAACCCTATTAATTTTTAAAAGTCACGGAGGTTACACATCCCCGAATCACCACGGTTATTCATATATATCAAAATATTCTCTCTAATATCATCTACCAAAAGATCTGGAAAATAAGCAGTAATGCAAATCAATTGAGAATTTTAGTCCACAAGCCAAAGCTATACATACCACACTAGCAAGGTTAAGGAATTTACAACAATCAATTCAAGCACTTTAATCCGATCGAGAAAAAGAACCGCAGGTGAGTATATGTTTAAATTTTATTTAATAATATTATTATCATTCTTTTCTGAAATATTTGCTTCCAAGTTATATCTGGAATTCTCATCTTATGATTATGCACAATTTGTTACATGAACATTGATTATTCATGCTTATTTAGGTTTTATTACATGATTGATGTGTATTTGTTAGTTTTGTTTTATTAAACATTTGATTGTAAATTTTCAAATATCTTTAGTGGTTAGAAATTAATTAAAACAACATTTACAAGTCCACTTTTCTTGTTATCATATAAACACGTCCTAATATGGCGAAATTGATAATAACAAATACACATTCGAGGGTTAAATTGCATATTTTTGTAATTTGGTGGCAAAGGGGAAAAACATACAATTCACCAAATTGCGAAATTATGAAATTTTTTTAGGGTTGTGTAAAAATTGAAATTTGTGATTACACGATTTTGAGCGGTTTTTATTAGAAGATTTATGATTACCTAGGTAGGACTCGTTTTTCGCTTAAAGTACAAAATTTCATTAATAGCTGATGATAATCTTGTTTGTCTTTTTATTCAAAAATAATTTCGAGTTGTTTTCTTTGATTTTTCTTTGATTCTGCATGTGTTTAATCAAAGGTTCTTTTGTCCATTAAACACAATGAGATATACTTATAATTATATATTAGTTTGATGATGATTATGAATGTTAAATATAGTCAAATGGCGCGAATGTGGACAACATGCGACGAAGAAATTTTCATTAACTTGTTATTGGAAGAGGCGTTCCAAGGGAACATTCACTGGAATGACAATAATGAGGAGAGCATTAACAGGATAATTCCAATCATCGAAGCTGGAACGGGAAAAACAATGACTTATAACGGGTTGTTCAAGATTTTCGGTGATCTGCACACTCAATACTACCTTTGGGAGCAGGCAAAACAATGTAGTCTTGTGAGATGGAATCATACTCTCAATGTTCTGGAGACGGATGATTATATTTGGGATGAGCTTGTACAGGTAAGAGTGGTATGATGATTATTCGGCATAGTGCATAATACACAACAATGCTAACGCGCCCTTTTTTTGTTATTAATTAAGGAACATTTGTGGGCAAGGAGGTACAGAAGCGAGGGTTTAAGGTATTGGTGGGAGTTTAGTGTGATTTTTGCGTCGAAGCTTCCCATTGATGATCTTGCAGTTTTACCGGATGAAAAACCAGAAATAGTACGGGGGGATAATGCCGTGGATCAAGCTCCCATTGAAGACATCATGCCTGGAGGTGACGAAGAACCCATAGGAGAAGAAAAATGGCCTGAGATCATAATTTTAGTAGAAGACAACGAAGAAGATGTTTTAGTTCTTTTGATATAGTTGAACAAACTAATAATATTTTTAATCTTTATGATTGCTGATACACTATTTCAAGTCAATATAAACATGTCGATGTTAATTTAATAGCTAAATTTGAGCCTGATTGAAAATAAGATAATATTAAGTTGTAAATTAAGTATTATAAATTTATAATTGTAATCTATTTTTTATTTAGAAGTATTTTTTATTTTGTAGAAAATCAAAATTTGAAACTTTCTCCTCTAAACTTTATATTGAACTTGGTCAAAATGGTGAAAGTAGTTTATTTCTCCACAAAGATGAAAAAATCAAGTTTTTTTTTTTGTTGTGAGGTGAATTCGAACACAGACCACCCATTCAACCCATTACTTAACCATCCTGCCAGTTCAATTTCTTGGTTAATTTATCCATACATATTTAGAAGTAATTACAATATTTTTGGTATAACACTGAAATCGTTAATTAGCCATTTAATTTTGAAAATGGTCTAAAATTGGTCGGACAGGAGAACCGAGAGTTATAGTATCACAAACACCTCCGTAAATTGTTAAATAGCCATTAATTTTGAAAATGTTCTAAATTTGCTCGGAAAGGAGAACCGAGAGTTGTAGTATCACTAACAACTCCGTATATCGTCAATTAGCCATTTTTTTTGAAATTTGTCTAAAATTGCTCGGAAAGGAGAACCGAGAGTTATAGTATAACTAACACCTCCGTAAATCGTTAATTAGCCATTTATTTTGAAATTGGTCTAAGATTGCTCGGAAAGGAGAACCGAGAGTTAAAGTATCACTAACACCTCCGTAAATCGTTAATTAGCCATTTACTTTGAAATTGATCTAAAATTGCTCGGAAAGGAGAATCGAGAGTTAAAGTATCACTAATACCTCCGTAAATTAAATTACCTTGAATTGTGTTTGAACCTTGGACAAATAATAATAACATAAAAATCAACACTTAATTATCACTTAATTATTACTGCCATAATATGTTATTAATAAACACTAAATAAAATGACTACAATAATATGTTATTGTAAATTATTAAAACAATAAAGCGTAAAACAATATTTTTAACTAAAATTTATAAGTACAATCTATTTTTTATTTAAAAGTACTTTTTATTTTGTAGAAAATCAAAATTTGAAACATTCTCCCGCCAAATGTTATATTGAACTTGGCCAAAACAAATCAAGTTTTTGTTGTGAGGAGAAATTGAACATAGACCACCTACTTCAACCCATTACTTTACCATTCCGCCATTTCAATTTCTTGGTTAATTTATCCATATAAATTACATAATACAATAATTCTGGTATCCAGATAAATTTTGAAGTCCGCCTTTAATCCCACAATGGAGACTTAGCATGTATTATTATATGTTATTAATAAACACTGAATCCGTCAATCAGCCATTAATTTTGAAATCTGTCTAACATTGCTCGGAAAGGAGAACCGAGAGTTGTAGTATCACTAACACCTCCGTAAATCGTCAATTAGCCATTTATTTTGAAATTTGTCTAAAATTGCTCGGAAAGGAGAACCGAGAGTTGTTGTATCAATAACACCTCCGTAAATCATCAATTAGCCATTTATTTTGAAATTTGTCTAAAATTGCTCGGAAAGGAGAACCAAGAGTTATGGTATCACTAACAACTCCGTAAATCATCAATTAGCCATTTGCCCATTCATTTATAAATTTGTCTAAAATTGCTCGAAGAGGAGAACCGAGAGTTATAGTATCACTAACACCTCCGTAAATCGTTAATTAGCAATTTATTTTGAAATTTGTCTAAAATTGCTCGGAAAGGAGAACCGAGAGTTATAGTATCACTAACACCTCCGTAAATCGTTAATTAGCCATTTACTTTCAAATTGGTCTAAAATTGCTCGGAAATGAGAACCGAGATTTAAAGTATCACTAACACCTCCGTAAATCGTTAATTAGCCATTTACTTTGAAATTGGTCTAAAATTGCTCGGAAAGGAGAATCGAGAGTTATAGTATCACTAACACCTCCGTAAATTATTAATTAGCCATTTTTTTTAAAATTGGTCTAAAATTGCTTGGAAAGGAGAACCGAGATTGGATAAATAATAATAACATAAAATCAACACTTAAATATCACTTAATTATTACTACCATATTATGTTATTAATAAACACTTAATTAAATGACTACAATAATATGTTATTAATAAACACTTAATTAAATGACTACAATAATATGATATTGTAAATTAATAAAACAATAAAGCGTAAAATCATATTTTTAACTACATTAATTAATAAACACTTAATTATTACTACCAAAAATCAGAAATCAATTTTTGGGTTGTACAAAATTTCCAAATCTAGAATATTACCAAATATCATGTCAATCTATCACTTAAATAAATTGGTTTCCCAGAAAATAACAACTTCTTGCTAAATTCATGAGATCACAAATCACAATTAAAGAGGGAATAATCATTTTCCCCACTCCATCACGTCTTCACGTCTCATGCACAGGCAGGCAGCCTTAATTCTTCTCCTGTCCAGCCGCACAAAATTAAACACCAAACAAAAATCTCAAACGTCTCCAGAAAGATCTTTCTTCCTCCCCTCACTCCATCTCTCAAAGAGTCACAGCCAAATATCCCTCTCTCAAACCCATCGATCTCTCAAACCTCGCGTAGTGCACGGCCACTTCCTCCCTCACTCCGTCTCTCAAACCCACTCTCATACCTTTAATTCTTCTCCTACTCTCTCTGTTACTCCCTCACGTACGCCATCTCTCAAACCCCAGTAGTCGTTTCGCTTTCTCTTGCAATAAGGTTTGTTTTTTCTTTTTTTTTTCATGTTTCGGTTGTTAGATTTGTTCTTGATTTGAAATTTCTGTGTATTTCTTGAAGTATTTCATTATGTATGTAAATAATTAAAAATATGTATTATGTGGGCGGTTTGGAAGGGAAGGGGACATGCCCAATTTCATATGGGATTACATGTGTAGTATATGTGGATTTGAAAATTATTTTGTTATATGAGTAGTATTGCATGTGTATTATTATATTATATGTGGAAATGAAAATTATTTTGTTTTATGAGGAAAGGGCACTCGTGAAGAAATTACATGTGGATTTGAAAATTTTAAATGTATTTTTTTGGGTGAAAATGTATTAGGCTTGTTTTCTTGGTTGAAATTCTTGAATGCATGTGCACTGCTATCCCTAAATTTGTTTCATGCCTAATAAAGTTCAAGTTGTCTTGACATTATTACAAATTGATCATCAATTTTTGGTAATCTAATTGATAGTTGTGGTTCTGTGGATGGATTGAAATTGAGTGAAGTTGTTGACTTTTTTATGGTTTTGTTTCCGGGATTTGTCATGCTTGAGGAAGAGGAACTTTGTTGGGCATATTGTAGCTTAAGAATTCTTTGTCAAATGTTTAAGTGAGCGGGGTGTTATTTGTCAAATACTAAAGTTAACAGGGTGTTTTTGGTCAATTATTAATATGAACATGATATTAGAATGTGTATGTTTGAGGTTTTAGGCCACTGCTTTCAAGTACGATTATAAATTCTCACTAATTAGCTTATGTCTATTGATATTGTTTAAATTGTTCAAATTGCAGAAACATGACAAACACAAGTTTCACCACCCACGAGTTGGAGCTTTTTCTACAGATGTTGGTGGATGAGTGAGCAGCAGGAAGAATACAGTTTAATGGGGCAAACAAAGACGCCTTTGAAGATATTCGAGCCAGACTAGAAGCATATACCGGGAAGACCTTCACCATTGATTTTTTGGAACATGAATATGGAAGGTTGTATACCCGGTTTGGCTTGTGGAAGACGGCACTTGAGTGCCGACGGGTGCACTGGAACCAGGTCAACAATAAATTAGAAGTTGCATATGAGGATGTATGGAAGTTGCTTTGGCAGGTAAAATGTGTATACAATAATCATTTGTTAATTTTAGTATTTAATTAACTTGCGTGGATTAATTAATCCTAGCTAATTTATGATATATTGACAGAATCCAATTTATTGGATTGTGCCAAAACACTTCCGCGAATATGGAGAAAGATACTGGTGGGAGTTGGAGGCTATCTTCGGTATACCCGATCCACCAACACCACCTGCTATCGAGACTCCAGAGTATATGTCCGAGGAGGATGAAGAGATAGAGATAATTGTGATTTCCTCAAGTGATGAGGAAGATTGAAATTGTTGTAATTGGAAATGTTTGGATGTTTTTATAGTTTTGAACATTGTGGTAGTAGTACTAGTAGTAGTAGTTTGGATGTTTGGATGTTTGAAAATGTTTGGCTGTTAGTAGTAGTAGTACTAGTAGTAGTAGTAGTTTTGTAAATTTTCAAGTTGGATTGTAGTAGTAGAAGTAATATTGAAATCCTAAATGTTGTCTTAGATGTTCAAATTAATTTTTCAACGATAATTTCGTGCACATTATCAATTTGAAGTGGACTGAGCGTTTTAGTCCTTGTAATATTTCAGCTACGAATTTCACCTGAAATGCTTCTGCAAATGTTGCAAATTAACGCATAATTTTGTTATCTCTGAAAAAATATATGTATTAAATCTACTTTAATTAGATATAAATTAATATATCTTATACCCAATTTATTTTACACAACAAACTTGATTTGATATAAATTCCTACTTAATTTTCAACTATTTTTTCAAATTCAAACAAACCATATAATGTAGATCGAAAATATTTCACGAATCTCTGCCTTTTTCCCGAACAATTATCCTAAATAATAAACAAATAGGCCCAATCTATTTGAAGCCCTAAATATGGGCGTGTCACGTTCACCTAGCCCATTAATTTGGAGATGACACATCAACATTAAACATTAGTCGGTCTCTAAAATTTTTTTAAAGCCCAATCTTCTACATATTGGAAAGATTTAGGCCCTATTAATAGTCCATTTTTTGGGCCTTGATAGTCCTACGGGCTGTCAATGGATTGAATTTGGATCGGATTAAATTCAATACAGATCCCCCTTCGTTTATATCAGATCGAATTCAAATTTTGCTCGGATCTAAATTTCTTAATTCCAATAGATCATATATCCTATAAATCGTCGCTACCAAAGTGAAAATTAACATTTTTCTTTTCAAAAATAAATTTTTTAACTTTACGATTGTATTAAATTCAGCTAACATGTTGAGTTTTACGAACTGTTCACCTGGATGAAAATATTCGTAAGAATGAATTTATGAACTTTCTAGTAATTAATATTCATATTTATTTAGATGAAAATATTCGAAAATTTTATTTATGAACAAATTATTAACTACTATTTTATTAAATAAATTTATTGATGGTAAAATATTATCAATGTAACTTATTTTTATAAAACACTATGCATACATATAATTTTTTAAATTTATTGTCGAATACGGATCTCTTAACTAATAGGATCGACCGAAATTTAAACTATTATCTAAGATATTAGAATTTAATCGACCGAATAGAAATAAATAAACAAAAGGGGATTAAGGATAATATACATCAAATTTATTGATTTGAGATATTGATTTCGTGGATTCAAAAGTAATTGAGAATTTCATGTTTTTTATAATTCGAATTTTGTAAAGCAATTTTGGAGATGATTGATTTCAGGTGCAAAAATGGTGGTGAGATTATTGAAGGAATAGATGGTGTAAAAATGGTGGAGAAGTAATAACAAGAAATAATCAATTAAGCTTGAATGATTATGGAATAAAAGGAATTTATTTGTTAGTTTTGAAAGATTAGGAAAGATAATGAATTAAGTAGCAAATTAATTGTTAATTTCGGTTTTTAAGTGGGGGGTATAAACGTCTTCTTACAACATAAAATTTAATGGGGGGCAAAAGGGTCTTTTCTATTTTCAGTCTGTTTTTTTTTTTTTTTTTTTGACAAACTAACTAAAAGGGCTTAATAGTAAATTGCATGTTTAATTAGAAATAAACATAAATTAAATCCAATTAATTTAGTTACACATGCAACGGCTGCTATGGATGGAAGCCGATCTAACGGCTCATGAAGAGGGCCGCATGTGCGGCCGTAACTAAAGGGGCCGCACTGTAGAAAAATCGTGTTAACCATAAGTTTACTCGTCAGGGGATTGTCAAAAAGTGTTTGATCCGAAGTGAACAACCGTTTAGGGCATCTCCAATGGTTGGGGTTGGCCTCGGGGCTCCGGAGCCCTGGGCCCTGGGGTTGTCCGAGCCCTGCTTGGTCGTCTCAAATGGCAGGGCTCCGGAATGGAATTAATTCTATTTTCTTCCCTTGCTCACTCTCACTTATAATTTTAGTTTTAATTTTGTTTTTAATATTATTAATTTAATATTAATAATACTAATAATTATTTTATTTATATAATTAAATTATTAATCAACCGTAGACTTCAGAAAGACTTACTAGCCCACGTGTATGCAAAATACGGTTAATAATGAATGTAATTATTTGAATTTACTTATCTTGTTAATTTTAGTATGTATTTAAATATTTTTTATTTAAGTATTAATTTAAATTGTTTTTCTAAATGTTTAATTATTTCGATATTTTTAAAAATATATAGTCACCACCAATATTGTAATTAAATGATTAAATTTTTAATTACAATAAAAGATATTAAAATAAAATGTTGAATTTATTTATTAGTGATTTTTCCATAAATAAATTTAATTACAATTCTAATAAATTATTAATGATTTTAATTTAATTAAATTTTTTTATATTAAATAATTGATTAGAATTGGTGACTACAATAAATATAAAAACAAATTTTATTAAAATCAACAATTCTACAAATTTAATTTAATTTAGAAGGAAAATTTAATTTTATTAATTATTTATTTAAATAACTAAGTTCTCCAATAAGCCTCACGCGGCCCATTCCCACCCCGCCCCCGAGCCCCGCCCACTGGAGACCACTTTTCTGCCCACCCCGCAACACCCCCCCCCCCCCCCCCCCTCCGACTCCGGCCATCTCCATTAACCCCATGATAAAACTCCGTTGTTAAGTTTTTATTGGGTAAAAAGTCTGTTATACATCCAACCACGTTGAATTTGAATATTATCCATCTTCTACAAAAATAAATAATTAATTAGTCATTTATATTTTAGTAAACCCCCAAATAATTTATATAAAACACTAAGAGCTAAGGCCCAAGTTTTTTTTCCTTCCAATTCTTCATTCTAGTGGAAGGGACTAGTCACTACAAAGTAGCGGACTCAGGTTCGAATCCCTGTTGGGAGAGGTTCCCACTTTATGTGCCCGACGCGCCTCGAAAGGGATTAAACCTTGGGAAATCAAAAAAAATATAAAGTTTATAAATAGATCTAATATATAACCATCAAACAGCTAGCTAATACACGGCTTGTAAACTATAAGCAATAAAAAATATAAGGACAACCAAGATCAGAAATTAAATCATGTTTTTGAATTATTCTGCCTCATCTTAATTAATGACAACTTTAACAACAAGGTGTAGGATTTAAAAAAACTGCACATGCAACTTAATAGACTAATTAATGAATTGTATATGAAATTAAGGAAGGAACATGGACATTTAATTAGGCATAAGCATGCATCGTCAACATATATAGATATATGCCTATATATATATTAATAGACTCAAATTTGGCTCAATTAATCAAACAATATTGGCCCCCACGCTTTGTAAATTTGCTAATAATCCTAAATACACGCGTCTATTACATATATAGACACTACAAATAGATATTTCACACTGAGTAATATTATCAAAATCCAAATTCATTAGAAAATTCATTGAGTAATATTATCAAACACCTTCCATATATATCCAAAATAAATTGATTTGAACACATGAAATCTAATTAAAATTTCGAAATTACTAGCTAATACATAAAACAGTGATTAAAATTCAATTTTACAAGAAATTGTGAACTTTGAAGAATTTACCTCAAAGGAATAACACCCAAGATGATTGCAACTAGTTCCGAACAGTGAAAATCGTCTCTTCTCTGGATTGTTTCGACCATGGGATTGGGCTTGTGGCAGGGCCGGCGGCGCGATTTGAAAGGGAGTGGCTGGCCGTGGTGGAGTCACGCGGATGCCGGAGAAAGAAGAAGCTGACGGGTGCGGCTGCGGGAGAAAGAAGGACTGCTGCTACAGGAGAAAGAGGAACTGCGGCTGTGGCTGCGGCGGCGGCGGGGGCTGCTGCTGTTGAAGAGATAATAAAAGCTATACCAGGTTCGAAGGCTGAGAGGAACTTTTACTTTTTATTTCAATTAATTCCTTATTTAATTGATGAACATCGAGCTAAGTTGTTTGCTTTCATTTTATATAAAAAAATATACATATGTTTGATCACTTGAAGAAATCAACTTAAACAATCTTATCATATGACATCACGGGAATATATACTATTTAATAATGCCATTTATATTCTGGTCTTCGATTAGAGATAATTATTTTTTCTTAATTAAATAATTTTAGCTTATAATAAGCTGGGAAGCACATTTAGCTTTTGATTATTTAATAGTTGACCAAAACATAAAGAAAAAAAATGTAACTTCAAAACACACAGTTTTTTGACACAATAAAAAATCAAATTGTCTAATGAAAATTATGAAGTAGATTGAGATAATTAATGTCAAGTCAACCAACATATATATTTTAAGCAGAATTGGAATTACTTCAAAGAGGTAATTATATAGTATTAGTCAATTACCTGCCAAAATTATAAGAAAATCGCTTCATAATGTATTTTTTACTTTTCAAATAAGCCCCCCCTTCCTTTTTTTTTTTTTTTTTTTTTTCCGATAAAGCCAAAGTGATTTTAGAATTGTCTATAAGTTTCAATATTGTGGCAAAATCAATTTGTGTGCACCAAAAGTTCTAAAAGTACAAATATTAGATTGTCAATTAATTGATTAAGTGCTGCCAATCACAATTAAGAAGGAAATAATAAATGTATAAATAATAACGAACTTTTTTGCTATTCCATGAAAGGAGTATATATATATATATATATATATATATATATATATTCTTTTTGTGGTTGATTTAGTGAATAAGATGAAAAATAACAAAATCTGAGAATAGTTTTGAATTTATAATCCTAACAAATATATCTAGTTAGTGAATTCATAATCTAGTTAATGGTAGTTATGTGTATACTTTGTACATGACCACTAATCCCTCCGTAAATTAAAGTTTAGGGAAAATTATTTCAAAATTTCATCAATCGAAGATCAAAATGGGAGACCAATTAACTTGTAAATGACCACTAACCCCTCCGTAAATCAAAGTTTAAGGGAAATTATTTCAAAATGTCATCAATCGAAGATCAAAATGGGAGATAACTTGTTCAGGACCACTAACCCTTCATAAATCAAAGTTTTGGGGAAATTATTTTGAAATTTTGTCAATCGAAAATTCAAATGGGAAGCTAACTTGGCTCGAAAATTCGAAATTGTTAACTATATATGCGCTAAAATTGTGTATATTGAGGTTGTTCGCAATTATATTAGAAACAAATCAAAGTCATTTTAAGAGTATATGACTAATTTAGTCATTACATTTTAGTGGAGAAAACTAGAAGCTGTTATAAAATATATAATATTAGTGGATGTCCATGAAATATTTTGTCCTATTTTGTAACCTCCTATTAAAGAATATCATAAAGACCACATTTGAAAGGTTTTGTAACGTTTGTATTGAAGGTCATAATAGGACCATTTAATAGTATTGTAACTCTAGTCTTACTGCATCTTTCTTTAGTCCTATAAATAGAGGACATTATCATGTATTGTATACACAAAAATAAACAAGAATGAATAATATGATATTCTCCCCCTCCATTCTAATTGCTCTTTACATTCCACAAATTACTTAGATTTGTTGTTAATTTTAGCTTAGTTTTATAACACGTTATCAGCACGATTTTGCGCTATGTTTCGAATCCAAACTAGCTAATCAGATTAACAAGGAAGTTCTGATTTTTCATTTCAAACTTGTAAGATCAAAATCAACAAATCGGTAAGCGGTAAGAATATCTACTTTTGTTCAATATAGTCTACTTATTTTCAGCCTTTATTTTGAATACGAAAGAGTATTTTTGCCATTTAGTTAATGGATGTTGTTGTCTTGTTATTCTTCTTATACTAATGTTCTTTCTAGAATGCCAGTCTCACAAAATGGACATTACAATTTAGTCCTATAAATAAAATTGAAGTTTGGTTTACTCTTGTGACCAAATTAATCTGCCAGACTAAATTTATGATTGACGGTAAAGATCTAAATCTAATTTTCTAGTGTATGTAAATTTGTCCCCATTTATAAGAATTCTTGCACTATTACGTTTCAAAATAATACAAGAGTAAGTAATATATATATATATTGCATGTACAATTCAAAAATAATTCTATTATTAAATGGAGAAATGAATTTGTTTTATATTTATATTTTGATCTTCATGAAAAACTCATCAGTCATTGTGATGAAATGAGTTCCACCTTTAACGGTTGGTTATCCTATAAGAAATAGTTTTTTGTAAGATCATGTGTTTAGATAAATAATAAATTATTTTATTTTATCACATCAAAAATAGATTGAAGTTCATAAAACCAGAATATTATGTTAGGCCCGAAGCCTACGTGATAATCTCAAACTGTAAGATTTGAGTACATGTTTATATATGTTAGGCTTGAAGCCTTGGTGGAAACTCAAACTAGAAGATTCGAGTACCATTTCATGTTAGACTTGAAGTATATGTGATCAACTCAAACCCGAAGATTTGAGTATATTTTAACACGCTTATTTTCGGCTTTAAAAAAAAGAGGCCTAGGTGATCATCTCAATCCCGAAGATTTGAGTCTAAAGTACTATGTTTATTTGTGCTTTAGAAATATAACAAATATCACCAAGCTTGAATTGCTTTTGACATATTTGAAAAATGATATGAAATGGATTATTGATGTTGAAATCCATTTGAATGAAAAATAAGGCCTTGAAAATTTTGTCATGAAATGAAAAATTGGCCAAACGAAAGATAAAGTGATGACAATGTTTTTCATTACTCCATGAAGAATTGAAATCCTAATTTATTGGTTTAAGAGTACCAACTGTCCTAGATATTTTGGAAGAACAATATAATTAACAAAATATTTGATACTTCAAAAGGCTCGATAATATATGAGTGGTGAAACTTGAAGTTGCATCATATTTCGAAAGAGCGACCCAATCACTAAATGTGAGTAATACTCGCAAATTGTTCACTATGAATATTTGCACCCGAAGTAAAAATATTTTAAATACTCCACGTTTTTTTTAATAAAATTAAATCTCAATTGAGATATATGGAGATTAAGTATCATATTTTATGATTCTAAAATGCTCTTGAAGAAGCAATATCGAAAGAGAGGTTTTAAGAATACTCTCAATTTCTCAATTGATCTATTTTTGTTGTTGAACAATGAACTCTAAAATCATAATTCACACCTCACTAACTGATAAGCATTACCTGAAGTGAATGCAATGTTGATATAAATTATTCATTTCCAGAAGTAAATGAAAATAACTAATTCCCAGAAGAGAATGTGATTAACAATATACATGACATGTTTTAGTCATAGTCAAAATTGATATTATGCATTTCGTAGAATGATTTCATTATTACCACTCGAAGTGAAACGATTACTATGGTAAGCAAAAGAAAAACAAGTGTGTATAAATTGATAACACTTATGAAGGTGTGGAGGAAATGCATTGGTCTCGTAAATGTCGAATGCAAATGCACATTGTGGGTATTTTCTAAACATATACTATGTAATGGAAATGATTTTAATTCATCGATGTCAAATATATTTTTGGTGTTACAATTAAATCACTTGAAATTACTAATATAATATAGGTGATTTATTTTATTAAGACAAGTGGAGTTAATATTGAAAAAAAAATCCTACATTTTGAACTTACTTAAATATCTAAATAATTTTAATTATCTATTTGAAGAATCATTTTCTTAACTCTCGGGAGGTTTTATTTGAGTTGAATAAATAAAAATTTGGGAAAACTTATTATTTTCTAAACTTTATTCACTTTGTTTTATATATTGGATAATAACGTTGATATGAGCATCATGAAGATGCACAATAATAAGCATCATTTTAGATGCATAAAATTATGTGAGCATTCCGAAGATGCATGAAAAATGTGAGCACTGTAGATGAATGGTGGAAATATTTATTTGGTTGAAAGTGGGTCAACACACACTTGAGATAGAAAATAATCTTAAACTTCAAATTAGCAAAAGCAAATATTAGTGCCACAAGATACTATAAAAGCTCCAGAAGAGTATAAAAATATAATATTGTCTGGATGAACAAATATTTTGTGTGAAAGAGGTTTTGTTCTCTTTAAAATCCAAAATGGATTTCTTGAATTTCAAAGGCATACGTCTTGATGGACGTATTGTCAGTTTTTTTTTTTAATATGAATATTGTAAACAAGGGGAATATGAATATACATGTACTACATCCAGTATTCCATGCTAGAAAAATATTGATAAATATATCCTAGTTTTCTCATCAAAACGAATTATGCGACCATAATAATATATTATCCAAATTTGTGTTGAACCAGAAGTTCGTTGATTCAAATGACATGATGAAATTGACTATCCAGAGATAATTACGGTGCACCGAGTGATCATCTTTTAAAGAACCATATGATTCTTTATATATAATTATGTGTGTTGATTGCTCACAAAGTAATTAAATTATAAGATCATCTCCTGTGAAGATTGGTCATGAATCTCAAACCATTTTTTTACAGTGGTTTTAATGGGATATATGTGGACTTGTAGATCCACTTTATGGACCATTTTGGTCATGTAATTTTTTAAAATGGTCTAATGTATGCATACTGTCAACGCGTATGGCTTTTGCTGAAGTTCTTGCTCAAATTATAAAATTGATGGCAACGTTGCAATTTGTGTCGGACAGAAGGCCTAATATTTTTTAATTAAATTTTATGATTGTGCGAAATACGTTCTAGTTATTCCACCACTAGAATAAATATGGGTTCATAAAGATGTGTTGGTTGATTTTCATTCCCCGTCTGTAATCATATATCTTGAGCGCCTGACGAGGCGATACGGTTAAATCAAGATATTTTGAGAATTATTTTGATGAGACAGTTTTCCCGCCGTTAGGGGGAGACAATTCATGTTTAACCGGCGTAAAATTGTATAAAATTAGTACATGAATTGTACAAAATTTGTCTCATTTTGACCCAAGCACAAAATTGTATGAGCAAGATTTGAAAATTGCACCAACATGGATTGAAATCCTTGAAGGATAATATGCTAGTACATTATAACCGCATTTAAAGAGAAGATTTACGATGGTGCAAAAGATAAGAGAAAATGGTACTAAAAGCACATATTCCTCTGGAAGAGGAATTTGTTTCAAAACAAAACGCTATAGATATGACTGATCAGTCCTAATCAAGATGCCCATGAAGAGGCACATGAAACATAACAATCTATTTGAGTTCTTTGAAAACTCTAGAAAACTGGGATATAAATAAAGCTTTTATAGAGAATATTTTTGTTCATAAGGTCGCAATAAAAAAAAATTGTTGTAAATCAGGATCCTGAACCTTGATCGGTTGAATGAATGTCGACATAAAATAATTGGCCAATATAGAAAGATGTGATACCAGATCGCTGCGGACTAGAAGTCCTGAAAATCGATCATTTTGAAACTATATAGTAATTGGAATAGTAGTCCACACGCCTGAAGTCGTGAAAATCGATTGAGTACAAATGGGTATTTGTACGAAAATAAAATTGTGGGAGACAATGTAAGACTTGTTGCACAAGGTTTCTCACAAAGACTTGTTATTATTATGTTGAGACATATTCCCCCGTGATCGACGTAATCACGTCGCGATATTTAATTATCTTTGTAGTCTCTGAAAGATTATGCATGCGATCACTTGATAGTGATATTTACATGAAAATTCATGAGGGGTTTAAGATTCATGTAGCACATAATCAAATGTATCAAGGGTTATATTCTATTAAACTACAGTGTTCCTTGTACGGGTTAAAACAGTCTGACCGGATGTGATATAATCGGCTCAATGATTAACTTGTAAATAAATGACTCATGGATACTCCAATTTTTCCATGTATTTAAAAAAAAACAATTTGAAAATATGTTTTCTATCATTACGATACATGTGGATGAGTTAAATCTCGTGGGGACTCTTGAAAGACTCACAATGAATGTAAATCATTCGATGAAAGAGTTTGAGATGGAAAATCTTGGAAAAATAATATTTTATCTCGACCTGCAGATCGAGCATTTATTAGATGGAATCTTTGTCCATCAATTGACATTTTATATTGATTAAGCTCATCAATTGAGCAGTCCCATGATTGTTCGATCTTTAGATATAAAGATAAATTATTTTCATCCTCTAGAGAATCATTAAAAACTAACTGGTCATGAAGTACCTTATCTAAGTGCAATTGGAGTCTTAATATATCTTGTTAATTGTACAAGGCATGACATAGCATTATCAGTTAATTTGCTTGCAAATGTATATCTGCATTATCAAGAAGACATTAGAATGATGTTGAAGATACATTACACCATTTTCGTGGAACTACTGTCATGGGATTAATTAACTCTAAAGGTTTCAATCCACAAGTGGTGGGTAATTCATACGCAGTTTATCTTTCTTATCTGAATAAAAGTAGATCTCAAAGTGTGTATGTATTTACTTGTGGTGGTGCTACGATATCATGACGATACATGTAATTAATTTTAGCATCCACTTATTCCTACCACTTCAAAATTTTAGCACTGCACGAAGCAAGTCGTGAATGTTTATGGCTGAGATATACGGTTTAATATATTCTAGAATGATGTAAGTTTCCTTCAACAAGGAATGCATCAATTATTATTATATAAAAATAATGTTGACTTATATCGAAGATGACATAAACACATATCACCGAAGTACTCTTCACCCACAAGCTTCAGATTAATGGTGATATTGATGTTCATTAAATTAAGTCAAACAATAATATTTTTGGCTAAAACATTATCGACTACATCATTCAGAAGGATGATCCACAAAATTTGAACTTGTCACATTGTGGATCTCGTGTTGACATCAGGGGGAGCGTGTCATTAATAACAAACCACATTGAACTCTTTTTCCTTCGTCCAAGTTTTTGTCCCAATGGGTTTTCTTGGCAAGGTTTTAATGAGGCAATGTAACACGCTTATTAACCCTATATGAATGTGTAGTCTTTTTCCCTTGTTCAGTTTTTTCCCACATGATTTTTCTGGCAAGATTTTTAACGAGGCACATTACATATAAGCAATGGACATCCAAGGGGGAGTGTTATAAAATATATAATATTAGTGGATGTCCATGAAATATTTTGTCCTATTTTTGTAACCTCCTATTAAAGAATATCATAAAGACCATATTTGAAAGGTTTTGTAACGTTTGTATTGAAGGTCATAATAGGACCATTTAATAGTATTGTAACTCTAGTCTTATTGCATCTTTATTTAGTCCTATAAATAGAGGACATTATCATGTATTGTATACACAAAAATAAACAAGAATGAATAATATGATATTCTTCCCCTCCATTCTAATTGATCTTTACATTCCACAAATTACTTAGATTTGTTGTTAATTTTAGCTTAGTTTTATAACAGAAGCATATTTTTTAGTTACATAGTTTCCCTTTTCTAGAGTGCGGCCACTCTAGTTACGGCCGCATGTGCGGCCTTAATCTAAAACTATTGATTTTATTCGATTTAATCTCGGCCGTTAATCATGTAACTTCGGTCAATAATTAAAAAAATTGGTTGATTTTATTTAAAAATTGAAATTACAATTAAACCCTTCATTAAAATTATTAAAAAAAAAAA
>CM064881.1:50928935-50994289 GCA_003313485.2 Penstemon barbatus | reverse complement strand
CATTTCCTTAAAATATTTTTCTGGACCAACATAAAAAATTTCAAAATTTTCCTTCAAAGAAAAATGATTTCCATTTCAAAACATTTTCCAAGCATAAAAAATCAAGACAAATATTTTAAATTCTGAAAAATTAATTTAAATTCACAAAACAATCAGAAAGAAAATTCTGAACACATAGAATTTTTTTCAGGCAAAAAACGGACACCGGAATACACCGCACTTGCGCGACACTGCCATGCAGTACAATCGCTGACGTGGTAGCTGACATGTCATGCCACGTGGATATCCGCATTGTGCTGAGCTTACATGTGGCACCTAGCTGGCTGCCATGTGTGTGATGACTGGGCTGTTGACCAAATCAACACCTTCACGCGCTTATGTGGCGCGTGTGACCCACGCGCCGTCCTAACGGCATTTTCCTACGAAATGCTTCCGGCTACCCCAACATTTTCGGGCCTTATGGTGAACTCCGTTTTAATAGAGTAGTGCCCAGCAAGCCAGTTCAATTAGCTTGTAATAAGTCTATTCTGTAAGAAACAATCTTTTGATTTTATAATAATACGCGCGTTTATTTATATGAGTATAAGGATAAACAATGGCCAACTTCATCTCTCGCGAATACATTTAAGCGATTGGATGAAACCCTTAGATTACATTAGACTATGGGACGATTCACTTCAGTACTGAGTGCAATCATGAAACAGTCTCAAAGGTCGTAATCTTAAAACTGTTCCAAGTCATAGATTCCGAACGAGATGGGGTATCGTAGGAATCGCCAAGACTTGTACAAGTATGCATGATTCACATGGAGTAAATTTGTAGCGTTTCATGAGCAAGGCATTTGAGGCCAGTGCATACGAGTAGGTGGTTCAATGGAGGATTGAACGCATCGAACGACCCGAACAGAGAAACCCATTGTGGAAGCGCATGTCGCATATCGGTGATGGGATGTTTCTCAAGGATTATAATAGTGTACGATTTAGTCCTTTGACTTGAGGTGCTAGGGCGAATTCGGTGCATGGAAGTGCGTACTTAGATCTAGGTATAGGCCACGTAGCTTGGTCATAACATGCCTAGGTTGTGTGCGTATGGACATGTACGCGAATGGTTAGTACCAATATGGAATCTATTGACTCACTGTAATGGGTGAGAGAATTTCCTATACGATTCTTAGATAATATATCCAAGGAACCTACGGCCGTAGTCGGTGACGGATTTGGAAAGGGGTTTCCAAATTTAGGAGTCACACTGGAATATTATCCTGAATTAGAAAGTATAGTTATTGAGACAAATTTAGAGGTGCCGATCAATTCACACACCCTAAGTCTTGATCGGGAATATTAGTCGATAGAAGGACCGTATGTACATGGTAATTATATGAGACGAGGTTCACAAGTATTAATTCACCTGAAGTTGGGCTTCATGGGCTTGTGGCTAGACATCGACCATGAAGTGTAGGTACTCCTGAGTTAATAGAGGAATTGATTCTAGGAGTGGTCAATTAAAGGTTGTTTAATTGACCGGAGCAATTTATTGTTCATAAATTAAATCACGAGGAATTCGTGGGCCTGCTGCCAATTGATGGTGAACCCAGAGGGTCACACACAATACAATTGGACGGTGACTGTTGAAAAGGATACTAAAGGAATTAACTGATTTAAAGGTAATTAAATCAATTAAATGAATTAAAAGTATTTAATTCAAGTGGGAGATTAATTAATTGGCTAACTTAATTAATTAAATACTTAATTGAGTTGCTAATTAATTATATAAAAGAAATAATGATTTAATTGGACTGGACATTTAATTAAGTAATTAATTAAATGAAAAGGGCTTGCAAGACATAAGCCTTTAATTAAAAGCCCATAAGGAGTCTTGCAAAACCTAGGTTGAGGGAGTCTATAAAAGGGGTTCTACTTGAGCTCAAAAGCTAACACCCTAAGAAGAAAACCCTAGCCTCTCCTCTCAACCTAGCCGCCGCCCCCTAGTGCTAGAAACCTTAGCCGCCGCCGCCACCAAGAGACGCCGTCACCTGCTGCCGTGGGCTGCTCTTGTGCCGCCGCCCCTTCTCCCTTTGTTCCTCTGTGTTAGATCTTGACCTGTCAAGAGAATCTACACAATCCTGCTTCGACAAATATCCTGAATCCAGTTCTGAGCCTAAGATCTTGAGGTGTTGCCAGAATCCAATTGGTGTGGACTTACTTTGGAAGTGAGACGCTTGGATCACTTCTGTGAACCAGATCCAGATCCAGATCCAGTTTCAGAATCAGAATCGAAGGTTGCCACCACCTTGCCTGTGGTGAGGTATTTCGCAAAAACTCCTTTGTTAATTACTATGTGTGTTTTTGTTCTTGCTTACGTATAATTAACATGGAGAATTAATATGGGACCTTGGGTGCATCGAAAAATTTTAAATTCCGCACTGTCGTTGTTCTGACAATCGAGGCATCCCAACCACTATCCCAACAGTGGTATCAGAGCCAACTCCATCATTATTATACGAAAAGCCTGAACATAATGTGTTTTCACCGTATATGTTTAATTATGTATATGTAAACACGTGATAATTATGTTCTGTAAGTTGATTCTTACTTGTTATGACTGGATCTATGATTGGGTAAAACTGCTTTTTTAGATCTGTGCCGTTTTTATAGTTTTTGAAAACTTCAGGACTTTTATGCTAAAAATCGAGATTAGGGTTTTTGTGGGCTGAAAAATTCGAATTTTTGAAATCTGGAAATTTCAAAATCATAGACTGTTTTTGCAAATCTGGTCGCACGGGTTTTGGGGTCGATTTGTAATTTCTGAAAGCTTTGGGGCTGTTTTGCAATTACCGAAACTTGAGGGGTCAATTTGAAAAATCAAAAAAAATTTTCAGAATTCAAAATATTATTTTCTGGTAGCTGCCCAAATCTGCCCAGGGGTATTTTTGTAACTTTTTAAAAGTTTTGGGGTCAAAGTGCAATTTTCGAAAGTTGAGGGGCGAAAATGCAATTTTCAAAAGTTGAAAAACAGAATCTGAATTTGAGCAGAAAATTTATTTTTGTTTACCCGAAGATTCATTTTGTCATAATTAGTAGTGACTAAAAAGTAAGAATCATAGGAAGTTAGTTTTAAAAGGTAGTTTTAAAATTAAGAAAGAAATAGGTAAAAGATGTTTGCTTGTTTCTTGCTCTATGTGAATTGTTTACATGGTTTTCGATCGAGCCGAGCCTTGACCTTAGGTTAGATGTGATTGGTTTAATTTATTGTTTGGTTTTTATTTGGCCTGCGAGCCTATTATGTTTTTGGGTCATTTTGAGCCTTTGTAATAGAATAGGGCTTTACTGCTTTCCTAGTTTAGGATGGAGGCCCGTTTACAAGAAAGGTGGGAACCCAAGAAGATATGAAGGCCATGTATGCGTGGTACATTGTGTAATAGCATAGGTCCATTTACAAACCCTTTAGATTGACCAATAGGGCCAACATCATTGGCTTGATGATGGCCTGCATAGGAGCTCCCGATCGAAAACATATTGTGGTAGTATGCATGCTAGGCTTGTATGGCTTTTATTTATTTTGTCGATTTATATTTAGCTTGTATGAGATGCGCGCTAGAATCTAGATCGTAATAAAAGATAAAGCATAACTGAATCGGTGAGATCTCGAGGAGAGTTAGTATAACTTTCAAAACCAGAAATTCCCCTCTCGAATTAAATATTAAGTCATATTGGATTAAAATAAAATGAAGTATTTATATAAATCCAAGCCTTCCATCAATAGGGACTAACGTATGTTGTCTACTTATCGATAGAGGTGATCCAGAGTCTGGCACCCGAGTCGAAGAAAGGGACAATACGTGAAATTCCTTGACTCCTGTTTTTAACTAAACACGACAAGGGTGAGGACTGGTCGGGATGTGAGGATCGACCGATAACTAGTTACGGAGAACTCACGACCGGGCCCGTTGCTCATCATGATTGATGGGTTAGACTTAACGATTAGTAACACTTATGATGTAGCAGTGCTAGATAAGTGCGAAAACCGAGGCAAAATAGCTTGAAGGTTGTGGAGTAACACAATTGGTAAAAAGTATACCTACCTGGAGAATTGGTTGTATGGCCACGAGTCGTGGGTGCAATTAATTGCTGCTGGGACGTCAAGACCTACTAGGAATTAAATTTCCCGAGCAGTCAAAGGGGTGATTGTTTCGATAAAATAGTGGGAGAACTTTTTCGAAAACAAGTCCAAAATTCGTTAATTATAAGTATTAGACATAAGATCAGTTAGCTAAATGTTGTCTTCTTTCCATTTGTAGATATTAAGTACAATGTCTAAGAATCCATTATTGAATGGCTCAAACTTCGTTGACTGGCTGAGAAATCTCAGAATTGTCCTCGATTCCGAGCGACGAAGCTATGTGCTCGACACACCCATGCCAACTGCACCCGCAGCACGAGCTAGTGAGGAACAACGAACCACCCATGCTAAAAGGGTTGATGATGATCTTCAGGTTCGATGTCTCATGCTAGCCTCGATGTCGAATGAACTGCAGAAACAGCATGCTGCAATGCCGCTTGCTAGAGAGATACTTCTCCACCTCCAGCAGATGTTTGGAGAGAGGTCTCGTACCGAAAGGTTCGCGACCACTAAGGAGTTGTTTCATCTCAAGATGGTTGAGGGAAGCAGTGTCAAGGATCACTGTCTGCGTTTCATCAACCTGGTTGAAAAGCTAGGGCGATTGGAAGTGGATTTGCACGCTGATCTTTGCACTGACCTCCTTCTCCATACGCTGCCCCGTTCTTTTGACCAGTTCGTGTTGAACTTCAACATGGAGGATAGAACCCTCGCTCTTCACGAACTGACCAATTTGTTGATAACGGCATAATCGACTCTCAAGAAAGAGAAGCCGGTAATGATTGCACACCAATCGAAGGCTGCAAAGCCCAAGAGAGGTAGGAAGAAGAAGAAGGTATTTTCTTCGAAGGCAGTCACAAAGGTGGTTGAAAAGAAGCGCAAAAGCCCAGAAGACGAATGTTTCCACTGCAAGAAAGCAGGGCACTGGAAAAGGAATTGCCCAGACTACCTAAAGATGAAACTGGTAGCCAAAGGTATTTTCTTGGTTGAAGTTAATATTTCTATTAACTGTGCATCGTGGGTGTTAGACACCGCAGCAGGTTCTCATATCTGCAATGATTTGCAGGTGATGGGAGCAGTAAGATACCTGAAGCCCGGGGATAGAATCCTGCGTTTTGGAGACGGAGCTAGGATCGCCGCTGAGGCTATTGGGGACGTCGAATTGGTTTTAGGAAATTTTACTTTAATTTTAAGGGATTGTCTGTACGTACCAAACATTATTAAGAACATCATTTCTATTCTTATGTTGGATATTGATGGTTTTAATTTTTCCATTGAAAATGGAGATCTTTGCATATTTAAAAGTGGTTTAATGTATGCTTGTGGTACTTTGATAGATGGTCTTTATTCCTTAGAACCTACAAATTCCGACGTCATGCACATTCAATCTAGAAAAAGAAAATATGATAATCAAACTCCACAACTTTGGCACGCTAGACTTGGACATATTTCTAAGAGTAGGATTCAAAAGTTGGTTTCCTCTAAGGCTCTTGAAATAAAGAACTTGGATGAACTCCCAACTTGCGAGTCTTGTCTCAAAGGAAAGATGACCAAATCACCCTTCACCGGGAATCTCGAGCGAACCAAGCAAACATTGGATTTAATCCATACTGACGTTTGTGGACCATTGAGTGTCAATGCGAGAGGAGGATTCTCTTACTTCGTAACATTCACCGACGATTTTAGTCGTTATGGATATGTGTATCTTATGAAACACAAATCCGAAACTTTTAAGAAATTCAAAGAGTTACGAATGGAAGTTGAGAATCAACTTGGACATAGTATTAAAGCACTTCGTTCTGATAGAGGTGGTGAGTACTTAAGCCAAGAATTCCTTGATTATCTAAAAGAGAATGGAATTCTCGCCCAGCGAACTCCCCCTAGGACGCCCCAACTCAATGGAGTGTCCGAGCGGAGGAACCGAACATTGTTAGACATGGTTCGTTCCATGATGAGCTTCGCTGACCTTCCCTTTTCGTTTTGGGGCTTAGCCCTATTAACTGCCTCGAAGATACTAAACATAGTACCTTCGAAGTCAGTGCCAACAACACCGCACCAAGTATGGTATGGTAAAGCGCCCGTGTATTCGTATCTACGAGTATGGGGATCTCCTGCGTATGTAAAGAACAAAAAGGGAGATAAGCTAGATAGTAGATCTAGTTTGTGCAAATTTGTGGGGTATCCAAAGGAATCCTTTGGATACCTGTTCTTCGATCCTAAAGAACGTAATACGTTCGTATCTAGGAACGCCCACTTCTTGGAAGAGGATTTCCTCACTAACCGAAATGGGACAATCGTAGAACTTGATGAAGTCCAGGAATCGGACCCATCCCCACAAACAGTGGGAGCTGAACCAGAATTTATTGAACCTACTAGTACACCTACTCTTCGAAGGTTTGATCGAATTCGTAAGGAGCCAGAGCGATTTGGTTTCATTCACGAAAACGAGAAAGATGATAGTGATCCAAAGACCTATCAAGAAGCGATGTTAGACATAGACTCGGGTGCGTGGCTCGAAGCCATGCAATCCGAAATGGATTCCATGCATTCCAACAAGGTTTGGACCTTGGTCGATCCACCTGAGGGAAATATCCCTGTAGGATGCAAATGGATCTTCAAGCGTAAGCTTGGAATGAATGGAGAGGTATTAACTCATAAAGCTCGCTTAGTGGCGAAAGGGTATTCTCAAAGGCCTGGTATAGACTATGAGGAAACCTTCTCTCCCGTGGCGATGTCGAAATCCATTCGGATACTACTTGCCATAGCCACGTGGCATGACTACGAAATATGGCAAATGGACGTAAAGACCGCCTTTCTCAATGCAGACATTGACAAGGAGATCTTTATGCAACAACCTGAAGGTTTTGCGTCCAAAGGAAGTGAGCACAAATTGTGTAAACTTCAAAGGTCAATCTATGGCCTCAAACAGGCGTCCCGAACCTGGAACATACGATTTGATGAGACAGTCAAAGCATTTGGCTTCATAAAAAACGTATATGAACCTTGTGTGTACAAGAAGAATAGTGGGAGCTCGATACAATTCATTGTTTTGTACGTCGATGACATTTTGTTAATCGGAGACGATATCAAGATGTTAGCGCAGACTAAAGCGTGGTTATCCGCGCAGTTTTCCATGAAAGATATGGGAGACGCATCTTACGTATTGGGAATACGTATCTATAGGGATAGATCGAAGAAGATGATAGGACTCTCCCAATCTCAGTACATCAACACTATTTTGAAGAGATTCAAAATGGAAGAATCCAAGAGAGGATTGCTTCCAATGAGACATGGTATCTCTCTTTCCAAGTCAATGTGCCCTACAACTGACGAAGAAAAGACGAGAATGTCTCTCATACCTTATGCCTCTGCTATATGGAGTATAATGTATGCAATGTTGTGTACTCGACCAGACATAGCTCACGCTCTAAGTGTAACAAGCCGCTATCAGTTAAATTCAGGCGAAGAGCACTGGACTGCCGTAAAAGCAATCCTAAAGTACCTGCGAAGGACTAAGGATATGTTTTTGGTCTACGGTGGTGGTGGAGAACTGAAACTTGAAGGATTCACTGATGCAAGTTTCCAGTCTGACGTGGATGACTTCAAATCCAACTCTAGATACATATTCCGCATCAATGGAGGAGCGGTCAGTTGGAAAAGCTGTAAATAGTCTACCACTGCCGACTCAACCACCGAAGCAGAATATATCGCAGCATCAGATGCGGCAAAAGAAAGTGTATAGATGAAAAACTTCATCCAAGAATTGGATGTTGTTCCTAGCATTGCTGAACCTGTAGTCGTCTTCTGTGACAACAACGGGGCGATAGCTCAAGCTAAGGAGCCGAGATCACACCATCAATCCAAACACGTACAGAGGAAATACCATGTGATCAGGGAGATCATTGGTAGAGGTGACATGCACATCGAGTATGTCAAATCGGAAGACAACGTAGCTGACCCACTAACTAAGCCACTTTCACAATAGGTGTTCGATAGTCATCTAGAGCAGATGGGTCTTAGAACCATAGGTGAATGGCTTTAGGGCAAGTGGGAGATTGATAGAGTAGTGCCCAGCAAGCCAGTTCAATTAGCTTGTAATAGGTCTATTCTGTAAGAAACAATCTTTTGATTTTATAATAATACACGCGTTTATTTATATGAGTATAAGGATAAACAATGGCCAACTTCATCTCTCGCGAATACATTTAAGCGATTGGATGAAACCCTTAGATTACATTAGACTATGGGACAATTCACTTCAGTACTGAGTGCAATCATGAAACAGTCTCAAAGGTCGTAATCTTAAAACTGTTCCAAGTCATAGATTCCGAACGAGACGGGGTATCGTAGGAATCGCCAAGACTTGTACAAGTATGCACGATTCACATGGAGTGAATTTGTAGCATTTCATGAGCAAGACATTTGAGGCCAGTGCATACGAGTAGGTGGTTCAATGGAGGATTGAACGCATCGAACGACCCGAACAGAGAAACCCATTGTGGAAGCGCATGTCGCATATCGGTGATGGGATGTTTCTCAAGGATTATAATAGTGTACGATTTAGTCCTTTGACTTGAGGTGCTAGGGCGAATTCGGTGCATGGAAGTGCGTACTTAGATCTAGGTATAGGCCACGTAGCTTGGTCATAACATGCCTAGGTTGGGTGCGTGTGGACATGTACGCGAATGGTTAGTACCAATATAGAATCTATTGACTAACTGTAATGGGTGAGAGAATTTTTTATACGATTCTTAGATAATATATCCAAGGAACCTACGGCCGTAGTCGGTGACGGATTTGGAAAGGGGTTTCCAAATTTAGGAGTCACACTGGAATATTATCCTGAATTAGAAAGTATAGTTATCGAGACAAATTTAGAGGTGCCGATCAATTCACACACCCTAAGTCTTGATCGGGAATATTAGTCGATAGAAGGACCGTATGTACATTGTAATTATATGAGACGAGGTTCACAAGTATCAATTCACCTGAAGTTGGGCTTGTGGCTAGACATCGACCATGAAGTGTAGGTACTCCTGAGTTAATAGAGGAATTGATTCTAGGAGTGGTCAATTAAAGGTTGTTTAATTGACCGGAGCAATTTATTGTTCATAAATTAAATCACGAGGAATTCGTGGGCCTGCTGCCAATTGATGGTGAACCCAGAGGGTCACACACAATACAATTGGACGGTGACTGTTGAAAAGGATACTAAAGGAATTAATTGATTTAAAGGTAATTCAATCAATTAAATGAATTAAAAGTATTTAATTCAAGTGGGAGATTAATTAATTGACTAACTTAATTAATTAAATACTTAATTGAGTTGCTAATTAATTATATAAAAGAAATAATGATTTAATTGGACTGGGCATTTAATTAAGTAATTAATTAAATGAAAAGGGCTTGCAAGACATGGGCCTTTAATTAAAAGCCCATAAGGAGTCTTGCAAAACCTAGGTTGAGGGAGTCTATAAAAGGGGTTCTACTTGAGGTCAAAAGCTAACACCCTAAGAAGAAAACCCTAGCCTCCCCTCTCAACCTAGCCGCCGCCCCCTAGTGCTAGAAACCCTAGCCGCCGCCGCCACCGCCACCTGCTGCCGTGGGCTGCTCTTGTGCCACCGCCCCTTCTCCCTTTGTTCCTCTGTGTTAGATCTTGACCTGTCAAGAGAATCTACACAATCCTGCTTCGACAAACCTCCTGAATCCAGTTCTGAGCCTAAGATCTTGAGGTGTTGCCAGAATCCAATTGGTGTGGACTTACTTTGGAGGTGAGACGCTTGGATCACTTCGGTGAACAAGATCCAGATCCAGATCCAGTTTCAGAATCAGAATCGAAGGTTACCACCACCTTGCCTGTGGTGAGGTATTTCGCAAAAACCCCCTTGTTAATTACTATGTGTGTTTTTGTTCTTGCTTACGTATAATTAACATGGAGAATTAATATGGGACCTTGGGTGCTTCGAAAAATTTTAAATTCCGCACTGTCGTTGTTCTGACAATCGAGGCATCCCAACCACTGTCCCAACAGGTTTCTCATTTTGACCTTCGAAAGTACTGGTTTGAGAAACCAACAGCCGCAATCGAGAGTGGGTATGAACAAACTAAATGTTCATCTTCTTCAAATTTCCAGCAACTTGAAGAAATGCGACATGAACTTCGATTGGCAATATCTCCTTCATTATAAGTCCAAATTATGCATACTATATATGGTCGAAAACCTCTCGAAGAGATCTTTCTAATGATACATGAATCATCTTATAAGCCGCAACATATAATCCGCAGAAAATTAAACAAATTTCGGCTAAAAAATAAACAAAAAATCATATCTCAATTTCTACATATCCAATGAGCATGAAATTTTGCAAAGATGATAAACAACATGTAAACATGCTATGTACAAATTTTCGGACCAAAATAATAAGCACATTTAAATCCGCAAATAAAATGTCAAACAATTTAGATGTGGCAGAAACTTGAATTGACCATTTTTTTCTCATTTCTAATCCAAAAACAAATTTCAATACATGGCTGGAAAGATAATTTCAAGAGCATTCTAATGGTATATAGCACATTACATGAAACCAAGTATTGAACCGGGAATCCTCATTTAAATTTCAGCAAATAATTTAATCAATAATTTTTTCAAAACATATTTCTCAACAAAAAAATCTGAAAAAATACAGTTGCATTCAAGAACTTAAAATCATGCTCCAGTAAAAAATTCATACCATTCTACCGAGTGAATCACAAACTGCCATTAAAGGTCAAGCATGAACATAGTTTCAAATTTCATGAAATTTTTAAAA
Source organism: Penstemon barbatus (assembly GCA_003313485.2). Taxonomy (NCBI): domain Eukaryota; kingdom Viridiplantae; phylum Streptophyta; class Magnoliopsida; order Lamiales; family Plantaginaceae; genus Penstemon; species Penstemon barbatus. The sequence continues at coordinate 50,983,364 of CM064881.1, read as the reverse complement.
CTAAACATGCTTTCAAACACCACATAGCAAAGGAACTCAACCAACCATGGCTCTGATACCAATGTTGGGTTTTAAATCCGAATCAACCATAATTTACTTACTTGAATCGGATCGGATAATCGCCGGTTACTTGAAGTGGGTGATCCCGAGAAACTCATTCTTTGCCATCGATCTAACCGTGGTTGAATCACCGATGCTCTCACGTTTTGGTGCTCCCGATCAAGACACAAATCACGTACGAAAATTAGCCATAATTCCACAATCCAAATGCCCTTAATTGTTGTTGATGATATGTGTATAATATATTCCCGAAATATATAGTATAATTTACCCGTATATAATATGCTAACTATATATATATATATATATATATATATATATATATATATATGTGTGCGTATATAGGGAGAAGAAATAGGAAAGGGGCTCTTCTCGGCAACAATGGAGAAGTCCCCTTGGGACCTCTTTGTTGTTTTTTATTCAATTGAGAAGTCCCTTTGGGACTTCTTGTATATTCAGATATGGGGGGAGCCGAATGCTCCCCCAATTGCCTTTTAATGTGGGAGTTAATCTCCCACTAAGTGGGAGGTTAACTCCTCATTTGGGAGTGGTTAATTCCTTCCCTTTTTCTTTTCTAAATTCAAAATGTGAACCGGGTCGGGTTAGTTCGAAAGGGTGTACCCACCCGTCTCAAATCAACAGTTTGAACAAGCATACGTTGTCATGTTTTCTTTGAGAAGTCTTTTCCACGAGATCCAATCTTGATGCAAAGGCACTATTGCAAAATTCATGGTATTGAACAAGAGAGTAGCAACTGTTCGATCTATGGCATTTGTGTTCGACTCTTCAACATTGGATTCTTCTAATCTGGTAGTAAAGATAGATAATCGGGTCAATCTTTATGTTAGCTAATGAAGTATGATATATAAATATGTATATATGTGTGTGTGTGTGTGTGTGTGTATGGTCATCTAAAGGTACTAGAACCAATGCTATGTTAAGGAATGAACATTTGATGTTCTACCAAAGGATAAAAGATGGTTATACCGATGATGTTTCATGAGCTTGAAATTAGGATCTTGTACTCTGATTCTACTTCGTTGTTTGTATTTTTTGAATTTTCAGGCAACTTTGGTAAATTATTTGAAATAATTAACTGCATCTGATGTTTATATGAATTACTATTAAACACTACGAAATTAGTAGAAACACAAGGTTGTGAAGAATGTAATATTGAAAAAGCTCCCTTTTCCACATAAAGTTATAAAATGAAATTGCTTGGTAAAAATTAGTACTAACTCTAATATGAATCAATAATTTTCCCTTTTCCAAAATACAGCACAACTTCATGAATGAAACAGGTGAATGGGAAGAATGAGACAATATAAAGCATTTACCTGGCGGTTGTCTTACAATCTTCCATTGCATTCTGACTACAGCTAGTCTGTTGTCTTGAGTTTTCTGCAAGGCGGTACAAAGAGTCCCGAAAGAAAATTCTGGTATCCTCTCGCAACTACGGATGTCAAATAATAAAGGAACCATTAAGCATCTCTAAGTAGTAAAAATATGGTTTATCGATTTCTTCGATATCAAGATTTTTTTACCTTCAACGTTAACACAGATTCATCCATGTAGGTTTCCTCATCCTCATTGATATATTCACTCACATTCAAGTGTTCCGAAGAGGCGTCGATCCCAAATTCAGGCTCCTGAACAAAAATTGCCAAGATTAGTAAGTCTGAAATTTTTCTTTTTGATAATTTAGTTAGTCTGAATTGATCTATAAACCAAACTACAATTGTTTGAGAAAGACAAAGCATGTCCAAGACATCTTCATGTGGTAGCTAATGCTCACCTTTGCTTCTGCAGAGGAGCTATCATCTTCAACATTATTCCTCTCTCCATTATGATTAACTGACAACAAATCATTCCAGCTCGAAATCTGCGAGAAGTTAGCTGAAGTGCCAGCTCCCTGTATTTCACTTGCATCAGCTTTGAATAGTGAACGGCTGCATAATAGATTGTGGAGGAATTCAGAAATTTTATCAACTAAATTAATAAACATAGTTTTGAAGACTAGATAATAGGTATGCTCTTAAACTGAGTGACAACATTTTAATCTATAAACCGAAGCTAAAATCTTGTAATATCGAAGGAATGTTTAAGGTTAATGTGATAGGATAGTGCCCTGCAAGCCAGTTCTGTTAGCTTGTAGTAGATCTATCCTGTATGAAACGATCTTTGATTTTATAATAATACGCATGTTTATTTATATATGTATAAGGATAAACAATGGCCAACTTCATCTCTCGCGAATACATTTAAGCGATTGGTTGAAACCCTTAGATTACATTTGACTATGGGACGATTCACTTCAGTACTGAGTGCAATCATGAAACAGTCTCAAAGGTCGTAATCTTAAAAGTGTTCCAAGTCATAGATTCCAAAACGAGACGGGGTATCGTAGGAATCGCCAAGACTTGTACGAGTATGCATGATTCACATGGAGTGAATTTGTAGTGTTTCATGAACAAGGAATTTGAGTCCAGTGCATACGAGTAGGTGGTTCAATGGAGGATTGAACGCATCGAACGACCCGAACAGAGAAACCCATTGTGGAAGCGCATGACGCATATCGGTGATGGGATGTTTCTCAAGGAATATAATAGTGTACGATTTAGTCCTTTGACTTGAGGTACTAGGGCGAATTCGGTGGATGAAAGTGCGTACTTAGATCTAGGTATAGGCCACGTAGCTTGGTCATAACATGCCTAGGTTGGGTGCGTATGGACATGTACGCGAGTGGTTAGTACCGATATGGAATCTATTGACTCGCTGTAATGGGTGAGAGAATTTCCTATACGATTCTTAGATAATATATCCAAGGAATCTGCGGCCGCAGTCGGTGACGGATTTGGAAAGGGGTTTCCAAATTAAGAAGGTCACAAAGGTATATTATCCTGAATTAGAAAGTATAGTTATCGAGACAAATTTAGAGGTGCCGATCAATTCACACACCCTAAGTCTTGATCGGGAATATTAGTCGATAGAAGGACCGTATATACATGGCAATTATATAAGACGAGGTTCACAAATATCAATTCACCTGAAGTTGGGCTTCATGGGCTTGTGGCTAGACATCGACCATGAAGTGTGGGTACTCCTGAATTAATAGAGGATTTAATTCTAGGAGTGGTCAATTAAAGGTTGTTTAATTGACCGGAACAATTTATTGTTCATAAATTAAATCACGAGGGATTCGTGGGCCTGCTGCCAATTGATGGTGAACCCAGAGGGTCACACACAATACAGTTGGACGGTGACTGTTATAAAAGGACATGAAAGGAATTAATTGATTTAAATGTAATTAAATCAATTAAATGAATTAAAAGTATTTAATTCAAGTGGGAGATTAATTAATTGGCTAACTTAATTAATAATTGAGTTGCTAGTTAATTAAAAGAAATATTGATTTAATTGGACTGGGCATTTAATTAAAGTAGTTAATTAAATGGAGGATTGCAAGACATGGGCTTCTATTAATTAAAGCCCATAAGGAGTCTTGCAAACCTAGGTCAGAAGGAGTCTATAAAAGGGGATCTACTTGAGCTCAAAAGCTAACACCTAAGAAAGAAAACCCTAGCCTCCTTTTGCCCTAAGTAGCCGCCGCCCCCTAGCTAGCAACCCTAGCTGCCGCCGCCGCCACCTCAAGCCGCCGCCACCTGCTGCCGTGGACTGCTTGGTGACGCCGCCGCCGTCTCCCTATTCCGTTGTGTTAGATCTTGATCTGTCAAGAGATCTAATACAATCCTGCAATAACAAATCTCCTGAATCGAGTTCTGAGCCTAAGATCTTGAGGTGTTGCCAGAATCCAATTGGTGTGGACTATCCCTGGAGGTGAGACACTTGGATCACTCCTGTGAACCATATCAGATTCAGAAACGAAGCCGGAGGTTTCCACCACCTTGCCTGTGGTGAGGTATATCGCAAAAACCCCCTTTGTTAATTCATTGTGTGCGTTTTTGTTCTTGCTTTTGTATACATAATGTGGAGACATCTTTTATGGGACCATTGGATGACTCGAAAAATTTTAAATTCCGCACTTTGTTGTATGACAAATCGAGCCATATCCCAACACAATGCCCTTAAGAACATATTCGCAGTCAATGATTTCAAAACATTCCTGTCTTACTTGATCTAGTAAGTTTGAAAATCTGATTTTTTATTGAATAGCTGAGGAACTTGGGCAATAAGAGTACATTATAACAGTAGAAAGCCACCACCTCAATAAGTAAATAGAAGGACATCAACTTCAATGATTAATGGATATTAAAGAAATTAGATTAAAGACGGAGTAACATCCAAATGCAAAATATAATAACTTCTTTCAATTATTTACAAGACTATATGCATGCGATAGAGAAACTTAAGTGTTGGTCCCAAGTGGTCTGATGTCTAGAGGGGGTGGGTGAATAGACCTTTGAAAATTTTTGACTTATAATTTATAACTCTTCTGTCAGCAGATTAAGCTGATCGAGAATCGTAAGCAGACTAAGCTGATCGCGCACAAAGCTTTGAACAACAGAGTAGACCACTCTTATGATAATTACTTAGCTGATTTCAGCTAAATCAAACTTTTAATCAGATTACTTGCAGCAGATATTTTAAAGTGTTTTTCACAAGTAAACTTATTCAATTTATAGATTTTGTCCCCAGTTTAAAAACTCCTTTAAAATCTTTAAAACAGGTGATTCAAGTGTTTGAATGCTCTTTGAAAATATGCAAGAAAATAATGCGGAGGTAAACACCAGAATTTTTATAGTGGTTATATGGATAAAAATCCTCTAGTCTACTCTTCCAAGTAAATGAGATATTGGGTTATACTATAAACACACAATTTACAATATACTCTACTTATGCTTTACAACAAATGATAAACTGTAAGTTCACAATAGGAAATCACTAAGAAATTCCTACTCTCTGAAGTAATATCACTCACTTAGACGAATATCTACTTCTCACGACGCTCTTCTAATACAGATTCACTCAGAAATATGTATTCTTTTTGCTTCAAGTTAGCTTCTGTCAACAAATGATTTCAGCAGATGAGTGAGCTGATCTTGAGCTTTTCAGACTTAGAAAAATTCTGCTTCGCGAATGAAATCTCAGTTGTTGTGTTGTCTCTAACTCTTGAATCCAGCTCTATTTATACTTGTCCTTGAAATCTATCCATTTAAGGTAAGACAAATTTCAAAGCTATAAGTACTGGTCCCCCATTTCCTGGAACGACTCTATGCAACTGTTGCACTGTACACTCTGCTGTACTTTTCTACCAGTCGCATTAAATGCACCCTGCTGATCCGAGAATGTCTTCAATCATTTTCCATTAATACCCTTCTCCAGCATCATTTATTACTCCAAGTGCATTTATTACCGTTGGGCAGACTTCTTGATCTTTTCCACTCTGCTGATTGAAATGACCCATCTGATAGATATCCTGCTGATCTCAAGTTGAACTAATCTGATTTGAGTCAGCTGAAAAGCTACCAGTCTGATTTCGAACTTCAGCAACAGATCAGTAGTCTTCTGGACCTTGAACTTTTGACCCTTCTGATTTGTCTTCTTACTTGGTCAAAATTCTTCTAAGGGATCTAAGCATTCCTTACTTGGCTGATTTTGATGTTTTGAAAATCATCAAAACCTCCCCTAACTTATGCACTCTATCTTCATCTTCATCTAATAATTTTCCCCTTTTTGATGATGACAAAACCTCAGCTAAGTACCTTTACCTAAGCTAAAGTTTTAATCCTCAAGAATTTCTGAGATAGAAATAATTTGTTGGAAGAAAACTTGAACTTTTATAGATTTTGAAAGTAATTACAAGTTACAAGTCATCTGATGAGATGGACAGAAAAAAATTACAAGTGATTACAAGAAAGATTACAAGTGACCTAGTCTAGGCCTTCTTCTGTTCTTGTTCTTCTTCAGTCTTGTCTTCTTCTTTGTTTTTTTCTTTATCTTCTTCTGATGATTCAAGATCATCATCTTCTTCTTCATCTGGACTGGAGGATTCATCTTCTAAGGCAAAGATCCTTTTCCTCAGATCGTCCATCCTTTTATATTTCACATCTGGATTCAACTGCTGTTCAGCAGAGTCCTTAGTTGCAGCAATCTCCTTATCAGATTTTGTTGTTTCCTTGGACTTTTCAGAGCCATCATCTTCTTTTTCTTCTTCTTGCCCAACAGTTGTCTGATCAACTGGTATGCTTGTGTTATCTTCAGTTTTCTAAGAATATTCTTCCAGCTTTTCAGTAACTGTGTCATCAGTAGGTTTATCATCAACAACAGCCTTTGTTGCAGTACCACCATCTTCCCCCTTTTTGTCATCAACAACAGGGTTAACTGGTTCTTCTGGCAACTCTTTTGGCAGAACTGGTGTGATATTCACTGCCTCACAAAGAAGTTTGATGTTCTCCTCCATTGCATCCATGTGAACATCTCTTCTAAGTTATTGTGTGTTGGCATAAGACTCCACCTTCTCCAAAGTTAAATCAACTTGCTCCATCAGTTGACTTTGAGTGTGGAAGATTAGTTCAGTAGCTGTGGTGAAGGTCTTAAGCATGCCTCTGCTAGCTTCTTCATGAGCAGACATGGCATCAACAACAACTTTACGTACAGTATTCCACCCACCTGTGTTTTTCTGAGTTCTAGCTCCAAGTGTTTCCAGGTCCAATTTGATAGTCTGCACATCTTCCTTGATTGCAGGAATCTCCTCAACTATCAGTGGAGTGGGAGCAGCAGCCTGGGGGTTTCTTTCAGCAGTTGCAGTAGACAATAGAGATGAGGCAATCTCCTAAAATTTATTCAAGTGTTCTCTGTTTCTGTCCTCCATCTCCTGCATGGAATTTGCAATCAATTGTTGAATGGACTCCAAAATTGATGATTGCACATTGGATGAGGTTGATGGGATGTCTGCATTTGTCTGGCTTGGAGTAAATTCCTTCTCCTTGGCCGACTCTGCTGTTGTCTTTTGGACTTTAACTGGCTCATCTGCAATAGTTACAACATCCAAACCATCAGTAGAAACAACAGTTTTATGCGTAAAAATCCAAGCAGGTTCAAAAGGCGTTGTTGTCTGTTCTGGCAGTTCTTCATATGTTTTGATAGCCGATCCAAAGCTATTTGCTGAAGACTTGGTAGAGGAGTCATTGAACTGGGGTGACCCTTCTGACACCTCGTCTTCTTTGACCACATTTCCAGGGGGATGGAAATGGCCAACTTCACTGCTCTGTCTAGCAGGTCTTCTCCCTCAGCAGGGTCCTCTGGAATAGAAGCTTGAATCTTCTTGGCCTCGGACTTGGCCATTTTCCTTATCTTCAATCTAACCATGTCCAAGATAAAGTTTGAGTCAAGTGCTTGCTTAAGGCATCCAGTTTGCAACCAGCTCATCACCCAAGCTTCTTCAGTTGCAAACGCCTTCCATTGCATAATCTGCTCTTTATTCTTCGTCAAACCGTAGTCTCTCCATTTGTTATATCTGATATTTTTTTTCTACGAACAGACTCTGACGAACGAGCATATTATTGTACCTCTCCAATTCAGCCTCAAATTTAGCATAAGCCTCTGGGTTGTCAAGATCAACTGCCAAGGCATGCTTCAATTATGACCTCTTTTTCTTGGGCTCCTTTGGTCTAGGCATCACTGGCTTAGGCTGATTTAGATCTCTTGGCTCCCATATTCTTATTCCACCACTGTACCTTGGACCATGGGCATCCTTGGTACTGGCCTTAATGGCATCAGCCAGATCTTGAGCTTCCTTTGTAGCCAACTCCTCTGGAGTCATATTTTTAGCTTGAGCTTCCAGCTCACTCAGCTTTAAAGCCTGTTGATACTCTGCCTCTTCTTTCTTCTTTTGCTCCTTTTCTTGTTTCCTTTTTGGGCAGTAGCTATCGTCCCTTTGCCAGTTCTCTTCTTTCTGACAGTAGGGTTTTCCACAACTTTCAGTGGAAGAGCATCAATTGGTTGAGGATGTAGTAGAAGTGTCTCACCCTCAGCATTTGTGCTAGTCTTTTGTTCTGTATCTGTGACAGCAGACTAACCTAAATTAGAGTCAACAGCAGGCTCATCAGCAGACTCGTCTTCTGCATCAACCGGGGTCTCGGCTGATGCTGTATCTTCCCTTACTTTTTCAGCAGGTTCTTCTGAGAAAGTGACCTTCATCCTAGCTTTTGATTTGGTCATTTCTCCAGTTGGTTGAGGCTGAGCAGCAGGCCTCTTTGCAGAGCTCCTTGTTCTTCTTCTCATTTCTACTTGGACTGGCTCATCAGACTCAGTCCGCTCAGGAGATGCTCCAACAACACTTTCTTCCAATTCCTTAGTCACTTGAGTGACTATTTTGTCAACAACTGAGGAAGCAGACTCTACTTATCTGGCTTCAACAGTAGGGTTTGCTGTTTGATCAGCAGACTGACTAGTCTGTCCAGTTGTTCTAGCCTTCTTCGTAGCAGCAGGCTTTTCTGTGTTACCCTTTCCCTTTCTCTTGGGGGTAACAACTAACTTACGCTCAACTCTGACCGGTTCATACGTCTTGAACTCATTCAACGCATGAACAGGCTTCCCTTTAATCATCTGGCAGTTCAAAGCCATGAACAGATGACTCAGTAAAATTACGTGCCCATTCTTCTTAACAACCAGAATATGGAAAATATGAGCAGCCCAGTTAACTTCCAGGCCATAGTAGATGCAGGCCATTGTATGGAACCTTCTCCTTGGCAGCCCATCCAAGGAACTGGTTGAACACTCCAGAACCTTAGCAATGATGTCAGCAAACCTCTGAAATTTGTCTTTCAGTTGCGTCTTCATCATTGTTCCAGAAATTTCTTTTTCTTCTTTAGCACATAAAGCCCAAAAGGCTTCCTCCTTCTCCGAGCCCAAATTAGAGACTTCCCCTCCTTCGTTCTTCAGCCCATACACCTCATTCAACACCGCGGGAGAGACACAGATCATCTTCCCTCCTACTTGCCCAATCATAGTGCTCTTAATCATATCTATCTTTTGTTGGGATATGGCTCGATTTGTCATACAACAAAGTGCGGAATTTAAAATTTTTCGAGTCATCCAATGGTCCCATAAAATAAGTCTCCATATTATGTATACAAAAACATGAAACAAAAACACACACAATGAATTAACAAGGGGTTTTTTGCGATATACCTCACCACAGGCAACGTGGTGGAAACCTCCGACTTCGTTTCTGAATCTGGATCTGGTTCACAGGAGTGATCCAAGTGTCTCACCTCCAGGGATAGTGCACACCAATTGGATTCTGGCAACACCTCAAGATCTTAGGCTCAGAACTGGATTCAGGAGATTTGTTATTGCAGGATTGTGTTGAATCTCTTGACAGATCAAGATCTAACACAACGGAACAGGGAGATGGCGGCGGCGGCACCAAGGCAGCCCACGGCAGCAGGTGGCGGCGGCGGCTAGGGTTTCTAGCTAAGGGGGGCGGCGGCTACTAGGGCAAAAGGAGGTTAGGGTTTTCTTTCAGGGTGTTACCCATTTGAGCTCTAGTTGTGCTCTATTTATAAACTCCTTCTGACCTAGGTTTGCAAGGCTCCTTATGGGCTTTAATTAATAGAAGCCCATGTCTTGCAATCCTTTATTTAATTAACTACTTTAATTAAATGCCCAGTCCAATTAAATCATTATTTCTTTTGCATAATTAATTAGCAACTCAATTATTAATTAAGTTAGCCAATTAATTAATCTCCCACTTGAATTAAATACCTTTAATTCATTTAATTGATTTAATTACCTTTAAATCAATTAATTCCTTTCATGTCCTTTTATAACAGTCACCGTCCAATTGTATTGTGTGTGACCCTCTGGGTTCACCATCAATTGGCAGCAGGCCCACGAATCTTTCGTGATTTAATTTATGAACAATAAATAGTTCCGGTCAATTAAACAACCTTTAATTGACCACTCCTAGAATTAAATCCTCTATTAATTCAGGAGTACCCTCACTTCATGGTCGATGTCTAGCCACAAGCCCATGAAGCCCAACTTCAGGTGAATTGATATTTGTGAACCTCGTCTCATATAATTGCGATGTACATACGGTCCTTCTATCGACTAATATTCCCGATCAAGACTTAGGGTGTGTGAATTGATCGGCACCTCTAAATTTATCTCGATAACTATACTTTCTAATTCAGGATAATATTCCTTTGTGTCCTTCTAAATTTGGAAACCCCTTTCCAAATCCGTCACCGACCACGGCCGTGGATTCCTTGGATATATTATCTAAGAATCGTATAGGAAATTCTCTCACCCATTACAGTGAGTCAATAGATTCCATATCGGTACTAACCACCCGCGTACATGTCCATACGCACCCAACCTAGGCATGTTATGACCAAGCTACGTGGCCTATACCTAGATCTAAGTACGCACTTTCATGCACCGAATTCGCCCTAGTACCTCAAGTCAAAGGACTAAATCGTACACTATTATATTCCTTGAGAAATATCCCATCACCGATATGCGTCATGCGCTTCCACAATGGGTTTCTCTGTTCGGGTCGTTCGATGCGTTCAATCTTCCATTGAACCACCTACTCGTATGCACTGGCCTCAAATGCCTTGCTAATGAAACGCTACAAATTCACTCCATGTGAATCATGCATACTTGTACAAGTCTTTGCGATTCCTACGATACCCCGTCTCGTTCGGAATCTATGACTTGGAACAGTTTTAAGATTACGACCTTTGAGACTGTTTCATGATTGCACTCAGTACTGAAGTGAATCGTCCCATAGTCAAATGTAATCTAAGGATTTCATCCAATCGCTTAAATATATTCGCGAGAGATGAAGTTGGCCATTGTTTATCCTTATACACATATAAATAAGCGTGCGTATTAAGTCATTTATACTAAAGAAAGATAATGATAGTTTCACTACAAGCTAAATATATTGGCTTGCAGGGCACTATTCCATCAATCTCCCACTTGCCCTAAAGCCAATCATAAACGTTTCTAGGACCCATCTTTCTAAAGATGTTCTTCGAACTCATTTCATGATATAGTCTCTTTTAGTGGATCCGCTAAGTTGTCTTCCGAGTAGACGCGATCCATTACGCGCGTTTAACTCTACCAATGATTTCTCTAATCTAATGGTACTTTTCTTTCAATTATGTTTAGATTTCTGGTAAGATCTCGAATACTTTGCTTTGACAATAGCTCCAATGTTATCATAGAAGATAACCATGAGCTTCGCAATGCTAGGCACTACATCCAACCATAGGATGAAGTTTTATATCTAAACACTTTCTTAAGCCGCATTTAATGCTACATTTAATGCTGCATTATATCTTGCTTCAGTGGTTTGAATGGTTACGGTGATTTGCTTGGAACATTTTCAAATTTACCGTTACCCCATTGAGGCAGGATATGTATCCAAAAATGGATATACTTTATTCATCCACATCAGACTGAAAATTCAAATCAGTGAATCCTTCGAATTTTAATTCTCCACTACCACCGTAGACCAAGAACAAATCCTTAGTCTTTGTCAAGAGCTTAAGGATATCTTTTACGGTGGTCCAGTACTTCTTCACTGGAGTTTGACTAGCAACTGCTCGCGACACTTGAGCATGTTCTACGTCTGGTCTAGTACATAGTAAAGCATGCCACATGCAACCTTTTGTTTGAAACATAAGGTATTTGAGACATCCTCCTTTGTTCTCATTTGATGAAGGGGACATCAATTTTGGATCAAGGCATACGGGTCTCACTGGAAGAAATCCTTTCTTGGATTCTTCATACTGAATATTTCCAGTATTAATTCTATGTACTTAGATTTAGAGAGTGTCAGCATCTTTTCTGATCTACTTATATAGATACGTATCCCAATACGCAAGATGCTTATCCTAAATCTTTCATGGAGAATTGCATGGACAATCATGCTTTCGTCTGTGCTAACAGTCCGATATCATACCAGATAGCCAGAACATTATCGACATATAAAATATGAGCTTCATCTCGCTCCCACTAATCCTTTTGCACACTCATTGTTCATACTCGTTTTGATGAAGTCAATTGTCTTGACTATCTCATCAGAACAAATGTGAATCTAAATGGATTCAGATATCGCTAATGGAGAAAAGCTTTCAACAAAGTCTGTTCCAGAACACTGTGAATAGCCCCTTTTCCGTTAGTCGATTCTTAGAGGTCAACACCTCTCCATTCATTCCAAGTTTGAAGATCCACTTACAATTTACTTATAGGGATAAATCCCTCGGGTGGATCAATCAAGGTTATACCTTGTTGGAATGGATGGGATCCATTTTGGTTTACATGGCTTCGAGCCATGTACCCAAGTCTATGTCTGACATCGCTTCTTGATAGGTCTTTGGATCACTTTCCACATTCTCGTATTCGTGAATGAAACCAAATCGCTCTGGCTCCTTACGAATTCGATCAGACCTTCGAAGAGTAGGTGTACAAGTAGATTTAGTAAATTCTGGATTAACTCCCACTGTTTGCGGGGATGGGTCCAAATCTTGGACTTCATCAAGTTCCATGACGTTTCCATTTCCTTTGACGAGAGATTCATCAACAGAGGAACTGGTATCTAGGAGAAACGATTGTTTCTCATTGTCGTGGAACAGGTATCCAATGGATTTCGTTGGATACCCCACAATTATATACAAATTGGATCTACTAGCCAATTTATCTCCTTTCTCGTTTCTACCATTGGCAGGAGATCTCCATGCTCAGAGGTAAGAGCACAGAGGTATTTTGCCATACCTTTCTTGGTAAAGCTTTGTAGGCACAAACTTTGAAGGTACTTTTGCTTAGTATCTTCGATGCAGTCAGGAGCACCAACCCCTAGAATGCATAAGGAAGCTTTTACAAAACTCAATATGGATCGAACAATGCCTAACAATGTTAGATTCCATCTCTTTAGACACTTCAATAAGTTGAGGCGTCTTAGGAGGAGTTTGTTGTATGAGAATCTCATTCTCATCAAGATAATTGAGGAATCCTTGACAAGTATTTGCTATCTCGATTAGATCGAATGGTCGTAATACTTTGTCTTTGTTGATTCTCTACTTCGCATTGAAATACCTTTCTTGGTTTTTCGGATTTGCATCTCACTAGATTCATTTTTCACTAACGACCAAGGTCTTTAGCAAAAAGTACGAAGTATGAGTAATCTCCTCTCACAGTAACCTTTAGTGATCCATACTCATGGATTAAATCCAGATTTTATTTGGTTCGCTCTTGATTCCCTGTGACGGGAGATCTGGTCATCTCTCCTTTGAGACATGATTCGCAGGTTGGAAGTTCATCCAAGTTCTATTTTTCAAGAAGCATAGGTGAAACCAACTTTTGAATCCTACTCTTGGAGATGTGTCCAAGTCTAGCATACCAAAGATATGGATTATTATCTTTGTATTAATTTGAATTTCACACATTAATTCAAATAAAATTGAGCTAATGGTTTAATTCAATTAATTTACTTCCTTTCAATTAACTTCTTTAATTGAATCCTTTTCCTTTCCAATTAACCCTTTAATTGAAACGTTGCTTAATTAATTAGATCATCTAATCAATTAAACACATAAGTGCCTTTCTTAGATGCAGTGGGATAATTCGACTTATAGGCTACTTGCGTTCTTTCGACTACCTTTATGGTCGAATTAGAAGAGAATAAATTCTTCTTCATTTTACTCTTCTATGACTTTGCAGTCCACGAAGTGTAAACGATCATGACAGGTCTATCCTATTTGCCTTTAACCAATTCTTTGGTTGATTCATGAAATGTGATCAACTTATCAAATAAGATCAGTGTATTTCAAGAGTCATTTGAATGAGCAGGAGGAGAATTTAGGAGGAAGTTAATGTTAAGATCACTTGCAGGCTTACGTTTAATTGATCCAGTTTTTCAACTAGATTGATAAAACAAAGACAGTGATCCTTGACATTAGTTCCTTTATTATTCTCGAGTTTTGAAACAATTCCTTTAGAAGTCTCGAATCATATTGATTCAAGACTACTCCTCAAAACAAGCCTTTTGAGGTGGAGGTTTGTTTCAGAAGATTGGTCCTCAAAACGGGCCTTTTGAGGTGGAAGCTTCAAACATGCTCCTCATGTTGCTTCCATAGCTCGTTCAATCTTGATGCTTATTTGAGGAAACGATCATTTAAGATTCCCATACTCTATAGGTGATTCGTTTCACTTTTGAGATTCATCTATATATGAGAAACGATCATTAATATTCCCATATTCTACAGGTGATTCGTTTCTTATATTTTGATTTATCTCATAAGCGCATAAGGCATAGGATTGTCTTTTAAGAACATCATCCACTCTTGGAATTCAAGACAATTCTCAAGTTTCTTGCCTAGTCGATATTTTAATCCAGCTATTTTATTAGTTGAGGATAAATAGTAAAATGGATAATTACTGATATCTCAGTATCTAATTTAAAGAGAAGACAAACATTCAGTGGACTAGTTAATGATTAATACTTATAATCTACGAAGGTTGGACTTTCTATCGTGGAAGTTCTCCCACTATTTTATCGAAACAATTACCCCTTCAATTGTTCGGGAAATTCTATTTCCTAGTAGGTCTTGATGTCCCAGCGGCAATTAATTGCACCCACGACTCGTGGCCATACAACCAATTCCCCAGGTAGGCATACTTATTGCCAATTGTGTTACTCCACAACCTTCAAGCTATTTTGCCTCGGTTTTCGCACTTATCTAGCACTGCTACATCATAAGTGTTACTAATCGTTAAGTCTAACCCATCAATCATGATGAGCAACGAGCCCGGTCGTGAGTTCTCCGTAACTAGTTATCGGTCGATCCTCACATCCCGACCAATCCTCACCCTTGTCGTGTTTAGTTAAAAACAGGAGTCAAGGAATTTCACGTATTGTCCCTTTCTTCGACTCGGGTGCCAGACTCTGGATCACCTCTATCGATAAGTAGACAACATACGCTAGTCCCTATTGATGGAAGGCTTGGATTTATATAAATACTTCATTTTATTTTAATCCAATATGACTTAATATTTAATTCAAGAGGGGGTTTACTGGTTTGAAAGTTATGCTAACTCTCCTCGAGATCTCACCGATTCAATTATGCTTTATCTTTTATTACGATCTAGATTCTAGCGCGCATCTCATACAAGCTAAATATAAATCGACAAATAAATAAAAGCCATACAAGCCTAGCATGCATACTACCACAATATGTTTTCGATCGGGAGCCTCCTATGCAGGCCATCATCGAGCCAATGATGTTGGCCCAATTGATCAATCTAAAGGTTTCTCAAACGGGCCCTATGCTATTACACAATGTACCATGCATTCATGGCCTTCTTATCTTCTTGGGCTCCCACCTTGCTTGTAAATGGGCCTCCATCCTAAACTAGGAAAGCAGTAAAGCCCTATTCTATTACAAAGGCTCAAAGTGGCCCAAAAACAATAATAGGCTCGCAGGCCCAATGAAAAACAAGCAATAAATTAAACCAATCACATCTACCCTAAGGTCAAGGCTCGGGTCGATCGAAAACCACGTAAACAGTTCACGTAGAGCAAGAAATATGTAAACATCTTTTACTTTCTTCTACCTTAATTTTAAAACATGCTTTTAAAACTAACTTCCTATGATTCTTGCCTTTTAGTCACTACTAATTATGACAAAATAAATATCCAGGTAAATAAAAACTAATTTTCTGCTCAATTTCAGATTCTGTTTTTCAACTTTTGAAAATTGCATTTTCGCCCCTCAACTTTCGAAAATTGCACTTGACCCCAAAACTTTTAAAAAGTTACAAAAACACCCCTGGGCAGTTTCGGACAGCAGACCAGAAAATAAAATTTTGAATTTTGAAAATTTTTGATTTTTCAAATTGACCCTTCAAGTTTCGGTAATTGCAAAACAGCCCCTAAGTTTTCAGAAATTGCAAAACGACCCCAAAAACCGTGCGACCAGAATTGCAAGAACAGTCCAGAATTTTCAAATTTCCAGATTTCAAAAATTTCAAATTTTCAGCCCCAAAAACCCTAATATGCGATTTTTTGCCCCAAAAAGTCCTGAAGTTTCAAAAAACTATAAAAACGCCACAGATCTTGAAAAGCAGTTTTACCCAATGATAGATCTAGTCATAACAAACAAGAATCAACTTACAGAACATAATTATCACGTGTTCTCATACATATAATTAAACATATACGGTGAACACAATTATGTTCAGGCTTTTGTATAATAATAATGGAGTTGGCTCTGATACCACTGTTGGGATATGGCTCGATTTGTCATACAACAAAATGCGGAATTTAAAATTTTTCGAGTCATCCAATGGTCCCATAAAATAAGTCTCCATATTATGTATACAAAAACATGAAACAAAAACACACACAATGAATTAACAAGGGGGTTTTTGCGATATACCTCACCACACGCAAGGTGGTGGAAACCTCCGACTTCGTTTCTGAATATGGATCTGGTTTACAGGAGTGATCCAAGTGTCTCACCTCCAGGGATAGTCCACACCAATTGGATTCTGGCAACACCTCAAGATCTTAGGCTCAGAACTGGATTCAGGAGATTTGTTATTGCAGGATTGTGTTGAATCTCTTGACAGATCAAGATCTAACACAACGGAACAGGGAGATGGCGGCGGCGGCACCAAGGCAGCCAACGGCAGCAGGTGGCGGCGGCGGCTAGGGTTTCTAGCTAAGGGGGGCGGCGGCTACTAGGGCAAAAGGAGGCTAGGGTTTTCTTTCAGGGTGTTACCCATTTGAGCTCTAGTTGTGCTCTATTTATAAACTCCTTCTGACCTAGGTTTGCAAGACTCCTTATGGGCTTTAATTAATAGAAGCCCATGTCTTGCAATCCTTTATTTAATTAACTACTTTAATTAAATGCCCAGTCCAATTAAATCATTATTTCTTTTGCATAATTAATTAGCAACTCAATTATTAATTAAGTTAGCCAATTAATTAATCTCCCACTTGAATTAAATACCTTTAATTCATTTAATTGATTTAATTACCTTTAAATCAATTAATTCCTTTCATGTCCTTTTATAACAGTCACCGTCCAATTGTATTGTGTGTGACCCTCTGGGTTCACCATCAATTGGCAGCAGGCCCACGAATCTTTCGTGATTTAATTTATGAACAATAAATAGTTCCGGTCAATTAAACAACCTTTAATTGACCACTCCTAGAATTAAATCCTCTATTAATTCAGGAGTACCCACACTTCATGGTCGATGTCTAGCCACAAGCCCATGAAGCCCAACTTCAGGTGAATTGATATTTGTGAACCTCGTCTCATATAATTGCCATGTACATACTGTCCTTCTATCGACTAATATTCCCGATCAAGACTTAGGGTGTGTGAATTGATCGGCACCTCTAAATTTGTCTCGATAACTATACTTTCTAATTCAGGATAATATTCCTTTGTGACCTTCTAAATTTGGAAACCCCTTTCCAAATCCGTCACCGACCACGGCTGTGGATTCCTTGGATATATTATCTAAGAATCGTATAGGAAATTCTCTCACCCATTACAGTGAGTCAATAGATTCCATATCGGTACTAACCACCCGCGTACATGTCCATACGCACCCAACCTAGGCATGTTATGACCAAGCTACGTGGCCTATACCTAGATCTAAGTACGCACTTTCATGCACCGAATTCGCCCTAGTACCTTAAGTCAAAGGACTAAATCGTACACTATTATATTCCTTGAGAAATATCCCATCACCGATATGCGTCATGCGCTTCCACAATAGGTTTCTCTGTTCGGGTCGTTCGATGTGTTCAATCTTCCATTGAACCACCTACTCGTATGCACTGGCCTCAAATGCCTTGCTCATGAAACGCTACAAATTCACTCCATGTGAATCATGCATACTTGTACAAGTCTTTGCGATTCCTACGATACCCCGTCTCGTTCGGAATCTATGACTTGGAACAGTTTTAAGATTACGACCTTTGAGACTGTTTCATGATTGCACTCAGTACTGAAGTGAATCGTCCCATAGTCAAATGTAATCTTAGGATTTCATCCAATCGCTTAAATGTATTCGCGAGAGATGAAGTTGGCCATTGTTTATCCTTATACACATATAAATAAGCGTGCGTATTAAGTCATTTATACTAAAGAAAGATAATGATAGTTTCACTACAAGCTAAATATATTGGCTTGCAGGGCACTATTCCATCATCTTTCCAGTCTTGTAGAACTCAGCAACATCCTCAAGAAAAACTAGTTCTTCGTGAGCCTCTAAGACAGTAACTAGACCAGATTCCTTAATCTTAGCCAACAACTCCTTCATAAGTAGAGTTCCAGATGCATAGAACTTATCGTAACTGAGATAACATCCTTCTACTCCAGCCATTTGTAATGATTTTGAGTAGTACTGTGAGAATGAAAAGCTTTAAGACAGAAAACTTAGAAAGTTAGTAACTTCTTTAGTGCTTAAGAGAATTTAGGGTGCATAAGGTCGACCCTTCTGATCAGATATGGATTTATAGATTTCTCCTTGCATCGGTTTCCGTGTTTCACGCAAACCGTTAGATTGAATCGTGTGAGCGAGATACGCGGATTTCAAAAATTATATTTTAATGTCAGATGGGCGGGAAACTCAAGTGACACTAGTCTGTTACTTATAAAAGCGCGTTTTTAAATATAACATTTTTAGTACAAACTTATATAATATATCAGACGAGTAGAGTTTAACTTATTTGACAGACGAGTGATCTGATATCTAATATTACGAGTGAAAGCCAATAACTAGTAATCTTCCTCTGATGTTTGTTAATCCAGCTATATAAATTAATCTTCAATCTTCAAGAATTAAGAACATATCTTCTGAATACATAACTTCAACTAACTGTCATCAACAAATTTCATCTTTAGATCAAGAGTATCGCTAGTCTTCACACGTTCCCCCTGACTTCAAGAATCCATAAGTTAACTAGTTTGTTGAGAGTTAACCTTGAAGATGACAAGATAAGTAAGCTGATGAAGTTGAGTCTTCTGATAAGTTCTACCTCAGCTTATACATCCAAATTAAGTAGTCCTAGTTCAGCTCTTAGAGTTGAAAATCTTGCATCACTTAGTGGTTTGGTGAAGATGTCAACAATCTGATTGTCAGTATGAACATACTCAATAATGACATTTCCTTTTTCCACATGATCTCTAATAAAATGATGTTTGATCTCGATATTCTTTGTCCTTGAATGACTTGTAGTATTATGAGTAAGTGAGATGTCACTTGTATTATCACAGTAGATTGAAATTCCACTGATCTTTGTCTTCTAGTTGATGCTTCAACCAAAGTATCTATGCACAACATGCTCCAGCAGCAATGTATTCAGCTTCAGAAGAAGAGATAGATAGTGAAGTTTGTTTCTTACTCATCCATGAGATCAGACGACTACCTAAGAATTGACAAGCACCTGTAGTACTCTTCCTATCAATCTTGCAGCCAACAAGGTCAGAATCTGAATAGTCAATAAGCTCAAATCCTTATTCTCTAGGGTACCATAATCCCAATTCCTGTGTGCCTTTAAGGTATCTGAGAATCTTCTTCCCAACTAAGAGATGATATTCCTTAGGATTTGATTGATATCTCGCACAAACCCCAACATAATACATAATGTCTGGTCTGCTAGCTGTTAGATATAACAGTGACCGTATTATGCCTTTGTACTTGGTTATATTCACTGACTTGCCATCTTCATCTTTATCCAGAAGAAGTCCAGTAGACATAGGAACACTAACAGTTGAGCTAGTTTCCATACCAAATTTCTTAAACAGATCTTTTGAGTACATAGCTTGGTTGATGAAAATTCCATCAGACAACTGTCTAACTTCCAAACCAAGAAAGTAGTTTAGTTCACCCATCATGCTCATTTCAAATTTGTTCTGCATCATCTTGGAGGGCTTTCTTCAGACGATATACCTTATCTCCTTCTAGATAGACTTCAAAATCAGGTGGTTGTTCAAAGTACACTTCTTCTTGCAATCTCCATTGAGAAAGTCAGACTTCACATCCATCTGATAGACAGTGAAGTTTTGTGAGCAGCTAGGCAAAAAATAGTCTGAGTGCTTCAAGTCTTGCTACTGGTGCAAAAGTCTCATCAAAGTCAATGCCTTCTTTCTGGCAGTAACCCTTGGCCACTAGTCTTGCTTTGTTTCTGGTGACAATACCATCTTCATTCATCTTATTTCTGAAAACCCACTTAGTGTCAATGACTCTTTGATGACTTTGTCTAGGAACAATGTACCAGACTTCATTCCTTTCAAATTGATTTAGATCCTCTTGCATAGCTTCAATCCAGTTAGAATCACTGAGAGCTTCTTCAATTTGTTTGGGCTGAATTTGGGATAGGAAGCTTACAAACATTGTTAGGCTCTATTCCACTAGCCCAAAATGCTTAATCCCATGTTGACAAGTAGAAGTAGGTCAAGTGTTTATTAACCATTCAAACAATTCATCCACAATCAATGTGGGATTGGGGTGTTACAGTAAAGACCTTGATCCACTTCTGGCCTTGTCAACATTGTTGGGCTCTAGTCCACCAGCCCAAAATGCTTAAGCCCATGTTGACAAGTAGAAGTAGGTCAAGTCTTTATTAACCATTCAAACAATTCATCCACAATCAATGTGGGATTGGATGTTACACAAAACATAACATTTACAACCAAAAATCCTAAGATCTTGGCTTTCTGTTGTTCCAGACTTCATAAGGTGTCTTGTTTTGGCTTTTGTTGATCATGCATCTGTTCTGGGTAAAACATGCTGTATTTGTGGCTTCTGCCAAGAATCTTTGGGGCAATTTTGCTTCAGCTATTATAGTTCTAGTAGCTTCCTTCAGAGTTCTGTTTCTCCTTTCAGCAACTCCGTTTTGTTGAGGGGTTCTGGCAGCAGAGTACTCATGATTGATTCCTCTGATATTACAATACTCTTCAACAGTAGAGTTTGTGAACTCAGTCCTTCTATCTGATCTGATCTTCAATATTTTCATACTCTTCTCATTCTGGATCAGTTCCATCAGATTGGTAAGATGCTCCTTGGTTTCACTTTTCTTCTTCATGAAGACAACCCAAGTGTATCTTGAAAAATCATCCACAACAGCTAAGCATTATTTCTTCCCACCGTTGCTTATTGGATCAATGGGTCCAAATAAGTCCATATGTAGTAGTTCCAATATCCTTGAAGAAGATTGGTGCTTCTTGCTCTTGAAAGATGACTTGATTTGTTTACCCTTCTGACATGCATCACACAACTTGTCTTTGCTCATGACTGTTTTAGGAATTCCTTCTACCAAATCATTCTTGATTAATCTGTTGATGGTCTTGAAATTCACATGATTCATTCTTTTGTGCCATAGCCAACTAATCTCACTTGGTGTAGAAGCCACCAAACAGATATTTGAATTTCTGTCCACATAATTCCAGTCGACTACATAGATATTCCCTTGTCTTCTTCCAGATAAGATGACCTTCTTAGTTCCAATCTGTTCAATGTAGCACTTATCTGATGAAAAGATGACTGAGAAACCTTTGTCACAAAATTGAATTATGCTCAGCAAATTGTATTTGAGGCCTTTAACATAAGAGACGTCAGATATCTCAATGTTGCCTTTGATTAGCTTTACACATGCAACAATCTTACTTTCTTTGTTGTCTCCGAATGTAACATATGGACTGTCCACAACAGCAGCATCAGTCAGCTCATGTATGTCTCCACACATGTGTCTTGAACATCCACTGTCCAAGTACCATTTCTTCTCTACTTTACTCCTACTCCTAATCCTAACCTACAAAACAAAAGAAAATTGTTTTAGGTATCCTTTATTGAGAGGGTCCTGAAGGATTAGTTTCATCTTTGACAACCCAATATGTTGAGGTCTTAGGCTTCTTAGGCTTTTTAGTTTTAGCAGGAGCATGAACAGTTTTCTCTTCATGATAATCAGCAGATGTATTTTGTTGATAATCAGTATGATGTGGATAATATTCATAAGCAGGATACGGTGCATGATATGCAGGATATCCATGTATAGGATGAGCAGGGTAAGGTACATAGTAAGTTTGAAATTGAGGTGCATGATAAATAGGTGGATATGCAGCAGGTTGCACATAATATGATGACTCATTTCCATACCAAGCATTTTGATTTTTCTTGTTCTTATGCTTCTTTGGTTTACTCTTTACTTGCTCATTAATAGACGACTTAGCTTTGTTACTAGTCTGATTGGTTTTACTCTTATCAGCAAATTTCTTAGGACTATGTTGTTTAGCCTTACCAGTCAATTTTTCAATTTTGGGCTATTTGCTCGTTTTAGCCTTAGGAGCTTTCTTCTCCTTTAATTCTTTCTTAGGTGAAGCAGGTTTAGTAGTCTGAACATACAATATGACCATACTGTTGTCAGCAGATATGAATTTTTCAGTATGGTTCAGTTCTATCTTATCCTGATTCAAAGGCAGCTTCTGTTTACTAAGCGTGTTTTCTAATGCAACAGAAGACTTATCATAAGACTCTATGACTTTCTCAAGTTCCATGATTTTACCCTTATAAACTTCACATTCAGCTTTCAGAGATTCATTCTCTTGCTCAAGCAATTTGTATTCAACTGATTATTTTGGTCTTTCAACCTTAAGTTTCAGTGAATTGTTTTGCTCTTTCAGCAATGTCATCTCTTCCTTAAGCTTGGCAAATGCATCAACAATACTGGTTAATCATTTGCTCAAATGAATTAAACAATTCATTTTCAGCAGGAGTTACCTCATCCTCAGAGTCATCTGATTCTTTGGCCATTAGACAGAGAAGTGCAGGATGCTCATCTTCAGTAGACTCTTCTTCTGAAGTGTCTGAGCTGAATCAGACGAGTAGATAGCAGCAAGCATTTCTGCTTCAGCCATCAGCACTTTGCCTTTTTGATGTTTTCTCTCCTTTCTTAGTTTCTTCTTTTCTCAATGTATTTCTCAGCTTCAGGATATGGACAGTCTCCGATGAAATGTCCCATTTTCGTGCAATTATAGCACATTAGTTTGGACTTATAAGAATCCTTACTATCATGAGAAATAGAGGTAGGGTTAGAAGTAGAAGCATTGTTGTATTTGTTCTTCATTTTTCTCTTGTAGAACTTCTTGAAATTTTTAATCAACAGTGTAACGTCTCTAGAAGTGTACTCCTTTTTGTTGAGCAGTGTGACTTCATCAGATGAGTCCATGTCTTTGCTTTTGTTTGTTGTTCTTCTTGGATTTTCAGCAGCAACCAGTGCAGCTGTGGGGCCTGAAGTTGAGGTTTCTTCAATACCCATTCTTGGCCGTTTATACTCGTATGCCTTGAGTACGGAAAATAGCTCTGTAAGAGAGATCTTCCCCTGATCCCTTGACTATTCCATGGTTGTAACCTTCATGTTGAACTTTGGAGGCAACGCCTGCAGTACTCTGACAGTGATCTCCTTGTCAGTGAAGGTCTTTCCCAACATTAGAACTTCATTCAGCGTTCTGGTAAACATTGTATCCATCTGATCAATGGTTTCTCCAGACTTCATCTTGAAGTTGTCTAACCTTTCCAGAGCAACGCTCAGCTGGTGCTCCTTTATGGCATTGTTCCCTTCGCTCATGTCACGAACCTTGTCCCATATTTCTTTTGCAGTTTTGTTGTGCTTGACCTTATCAAAATGGTCATTATACAAGGCTTTGGCCATGATAAAACAGCCAACCTTGTCCAAATTGAACAACTTGACTTCCTTAGCTGTCATCTCGTCAAGTTCTTTGCTCACCACAATATCTTCTTTGTCAACCTTTATTATCTTGGTGATCTTGAAAGGACCTCTAGTTATACATGTAAACATGTTGACGTTATAAGCAGCAAGGAAGATTTCCATTCAGATATTCTAGTCCTCGAAACTCATACCGCCGATGTGGGGAACATGGCTGATACAATCCATTTTCAAAAAGTTTTGATTTTTCAAAAACGTGCTCTTTTGAAAACTTTTAAAATCTTTGGAAAAAACTCGGGTATACTATAAACACAAAGTTTACAATATACTCTGCTTACGCTTTACAACAAATGATAAGCCGTAAGATCACAATAGGAAATCACTTAGAAATTCCTACTCTCTGAAGTAATATCACTCACTTAGATGGATATCTACTTCTCACAAAACTCTTCTAATACAGATTCACTCAGAAAAATGTATTCTCTTTGCTTCAACTTAGCTTCTGTCAACAAATGACTTCAACAGATAAGTGAGCTGATCTTAAGCTTTTGAGACTTAGAAAAATTCTGCTTCGCGAATGAAATCTCATTTGTTGTGTTGTCTCTAACTCTTGAATCCAACTCTATTTATACTTGTCTTTGAAATCTATCAGTTGAAGGTAAGACAAATTTCAAAGCTACAAGTATTGGTCCCTCATTTCTTGGAACGGCTCTCTGCAATTGTGGCACTGTACATTCTGCTGTACTTTTATGCCGGTCACATTAAATGCACCATGCTGATC
The DNA here is from genome assembly GCA_003313485.2 of Penstemon barbatus. NCBI lineage: Eukaryota > Viridiplantae > Streptophyta > Magnoliopsida > Lamiales > Plantaginaceae > Penstemon > Penstemon barbatus. Next base: position 50,958,801 of record CM064881.1, on the reverse strand, counting down.
CGAGAATGTCTTCAATCATTTGCCATTAATACCCTTCTCCAGCATCATTTATTTCTCCAATTGCATTTATTACCGTTGGACAGACTTCTTGATCTTTTCCACTCTGCTGATCGAAATGACCCGTCTGATAGATACCTTGCTGATCTCAAGTTGAACTAATCTGATTTGAGTCAGCTGAAAAGCTACCAGTCTGATTTCGAACTTCAGCAACAGATTAGTAGTCTTCTGGACCTTGAACTTTTGACCCTTCTGATTTGCCTTCTTACTTGGTCAAAATTCTTCTAGGGGATCTAAACATTCCTTATTTAGCTGATTTTGATGTTTTGGAAATCATCAAAACCTCCATTAACTTCTTGCACTCTATCTTCATCTTCATCCAACATTAAGCCCAGAGGTTACGCTCGTACAGGAAAATGTCATCTGCCTCATCGGATCCGACAAAGTTGTTGACCTGAACATCTGAGTGTGCAAGAAGACTTCGTTGGCAAAAATAATTTCTAGAAACTTGACAGTTACGTGGAGGATCAGCCTCGCTATAGAAAGCGTCCCCACTGAATAAAAATTCTTCTATTCCAACTCGCTTACCCCATGGGGAGCAGCTATAGGGTGATGAAATTTTATCAAACATCTCGTCATCATTTGGTACAGTAGTACTATCATAATACCACTCTATGAAATTGACCTACATTACATTATAATGTCTACTTGTTAGAATGAAGCATACATATGAAACAATGATAAAGGAAACAATTTGCAAACATAAATATATCACCAATAACAATAATATGCATGAATCTTCTCGAAACATGACCTTGGTTTGTAATTAACTTTTTTTTTTTTTTAATTCCAGTGACACTAATTCAATAAAATTCCTGGTCTGCTTTATTTAACTTCATAGTTTAGGATATTTTTGTTACTTAAAGGGGAATGGAAAAAACTATGTACACAAGATCTAACACAAACAACAATGCCCTGTTATACTGTTCCATTTTAAGAAGCTCAAATCCAAACAACACCTCATAAATACTTATCAGAAACAAATTAGGTCAATTTCAATGAGTTATTCACAATAATTTAAGCAAACAAGAGGAGTAGAGTTAATACCAATCATAAAATTTCCATTTCCGGAAAATCAAACAGATTGATATCATAACTAGAGCACAATTCTAGCTGAAAAAACATTATCAAAAGAAGATAACTTACCCAGCAAGGTCTGAATCCGAATAGCCAATAAACTCAAATCCTGATTCTCTAGGGTACCATAATCCCAATTCCTGTGTGCCTTTAAGGTATCTGAGAATCCTCTTGGCAGCTAAGAGATGAGATTCCTTAGGATTTGATTGATATCTCACACAAACCCCAACATAATACATAATATCTGGTCTGCTAGCTGTTAGATATAACAGTGACCCTATTATGCCTCTGTATTTGGTTATATCCACTGACTTGCCATCTTCATCTTTATCCAGACGAAGTCCAGTAGACATAAGAACACTAACAGTTGAGCTAGTTTCCATACCAAATTTCTTAAACAGATCTTTTGTGTACTTAGCTTGGTTGATGAATATTCCATCAGGCAACTGTCTAACTTGCAAACCAAGAAAATAGTTCAATTCACCAATCATGCTCATTTCAAATTTGTTCTGCATCAACTTGGAGAACTTATCACATATCTGTTGGTTAGTTGAACCAAAAATAATATCGTCCACATATATTTGCACAAGTAATATATGATCTTCCCATTCAATAGTAAACACGATTTTGTCCACTTTACCTTTTCGAAATCCTTTAATTAAAAGAAAATCAGATTGTTGGATGAAGATGAAGATGAAGTGCAAAGAAGATAAGTAATTAATGGATGATTTTGATGATTTCCAAAACATCATAATCAGCTAAGTATGGAAAGCTTAGTTCCCTTGGAAGAACTTTGAACAAATAAAAGAAGACATCAGAAGAGTTCTAAAGTTCAAAGCCCAGAAGACTAGAGATCTCATGCTGAAACAGCGAACAGAAGGGTAGATCATCAGCCGAGTCAAATAAGATTAGTTCAGTATTTGATCAGCAGAGTGTCTATCAGCAGAGTCGTTTCGATCAGCAGAGTAGAAGAGATCAAGAGATTAGTTCAACGGTAATAAATGCACCGGGTGTAATTAATGCTGGAAGAGAAGGGTAGTAATGGCAAATGATTGAAGAAAACTCTCGGATTAGCAGAGTGCATTTAATGCTGCTACAGGAAAGTACAGCAGAAAAAGGACTGTAGCAGGGAGCCGTTTGAATCGGGCTAAAGACTATGGATTTGAGATTTGATTTCCTTCAACGGTCATATTTTCAAATCCTAGTATAAATAGAGCTGATTTCGAAGTGAGACATACACAACAACAGCATCTGAGATTTTTCATTCGAAGCAGAAATTTTTCTAAGTCTCAAGAAGCTCGAACAGCTCACTCGTCTGGTAGAAGTCATCTATTGACAGAAACCCAGTTGAAGAAAATAGAAAAACATTATCTGAGTGATTTTGTAATAGCCGAGTGTTGTGCAAAGTTAGAATCCATCTTTGTGAGTGATTCTACTTCAGAGGATAGGTCTTCTTTGTGATTTCCTATTGTGAGCTTATAGCCTTCTCATTAGTTGTTTAGGTATAAGTGGAGAAATATTGTAATCTTTGTGATTATAGTATAACCCAGAATCTACGTGATCTGGAAGAGTGGACTAAAGGATTTTTATCCATATAACCACTATAAAAATTCTTTGTGTTATCTTGCATTTAAGTTTTCTTGCATATTTTGAACTTTTCATATTTCAACACTTTGAATTATTAAAAGATTTTATAAGGAGTTTTGAAACTGGGGATAAAATCTTTTTAAGGACTTAGTCTACTTGTGAAAAACACTTTCAAACATCCGCTGCAAGTAAACTCTTGTTAAAACTGTTTTGCTGAAAAACAGCTAAGTTACTGAAAGAAGAGTGGTCACTCTGCTGTTCAAGATTTGTTCACGATCAGCACAGTCATCTGTTCTTCATCAGCTTAGTCTGCTGACAGAAGAGTAAAAAGTTTTTAAGTCAAAAATTTTTAGAGGTCTATTCACCCCCCTCTAGACCTCATCTGACCACTTGGGACCAACAAGTGGTATCAGAGCAGGTGGTTCATTAGAATCAGCTGCCTGATCAACGAGCTTGAACCAAGTGTTTTTCAAAGGTTTTTCAAAACTTTTCAAAAGAGCATCTTTTTGAAAAATTAAAACTTTCTGAAAAATGGACTGTATCAGCCATGTTCCCCACATCGCTGGTATGTCGTTTGAAGATTGGAAGATTAGAATGGAAATCTTTCTAGCTGCCTACAATGACAACATGTACACATGTATCATAAAAGGTCCATTCAGATTCACAAAGACCATAAAAATCAATGAAGTTGATACGGTTGTGGAAAAAGACCTTCATGAGATGACTCCCGAAGAAATCAAGTTATTCAATCTGGATAAAGTCGGAAGATTCATCATGACTAAAGCCCTGGACAATGATCGGTTTGACAAAGTCAAACATTGCAAGACTGCAAAGGAAATGTTCTACAAAGTCAGAGATATGAGCGAAGGCAATGATGCAATAAAACAGCATCAGCTCACTGTTGCTTTGGAGAAACTGGATAACTTCAAAATGAAGTCTGGAGAGACCATTGATCAGATGGATACCAGGTTTACCAGAAGACTTAATGAAGTTCTAAAGCTGGGAAAGACTTTCACTGACAAAGAAATCATCGTCAGAGTACTAAAGGCCTTACCCCCAAAGTTCAACATGGAAGTAACAGCAATGGAAGAATCAAGAGATCTGGGAAAGATTTCTCTTACAGAGCTGTTCTCCGTAATCAAGGCATTCGAGTATAAACTGCCTAGAATGGGAATTGAAGAAACCTCAACTTCAGGACCCACAGCTGCACTGGTTGCTGCTGAAAACAACAGAAGACCAGCACAGAAAAGCAAAGAAGTGGACTCATCTGATGAAGCCACTCTACTCAACAAGAAGGAGTACACTGCTGGAGATGTAGCATTGCTGATGAACAATTTCAAGAAGTTCTACAAGAGAAAAATGAAGAACAAATACAACAATGCTTCTACTTCTAAACCTAACTTTTCTTCTCAAGATAAAGAGGATTATAAAACCAAACTAATGTGTTATAACTGCAGGAAATTGGGACACTTCATCAAAGACTGTCCATATCCAAAAGCAGAGAAATACACTGAGGAAGAGAAGAAAATGAGAAAAGAAAGAAAGCATCAGAGAGGCAATGCTATGATGGCTGAAGCAGAAAAGCTGGCTGCTGTCTACTCATCTGATTCAGATTCAGACATGTCTGACGAAGAAAAACCTGCTCTCCTCTGCCTGATGGCAAAGGAATCTGATGACTCTGAGGAAGAGATAACTCCTCTTGACAATGAATTATTCAATTCATTTGAACAAATGATGCTTAACAATACTACTATTGCTGAAGCATACAAAAAGCTTAAGGAAGAGATGATATTGCTAAAAGAGCAAAATAGTTCACTGAAACTCACAGTTGAAAAGCCTAGAGAATCAGCTGAATATAAACAGCTTGAGCAAGAACATGAATCTCTGAAAGCTGAATGTGAAGTTTATAAAGGAAAAATCATGGAACTTGAAAAAGTTATTGAGTCTCATGAAAAATCATCTGTTGTATCCACTCATATGTCTAGTAAACAGAAGATACCTTTAGAACAGGATAAGCACGAATTGAATCATACTGAGAAATTTATATCTGCTGACAATAGTAAGGTCATTCTGTATGTTCAAACTGCTAGACCTGCTTCACCTGAGAAAGTTGTAAAGGAGAAGAAAACTCCTAAGGCTAAAACGAGCAAAGAGCCTAGTATAGGAAAACAGACTAGAAAGACCAAACAGCAGAGTCCTAAGAAGTCTGCTGATAAAGCTAAAGTCAATCAGACTAGTGGTAAAACTAAGCGTCTGTAAATGAGCAAGCTACTAGTAAGCCAAATAAGCATAAGAATAAGAAAAATCAAAATGCTTGGTATGGAAATGAGTCATATTATGTGCAACCTGCTGCATATCCTCCTATGCATCATGCACCTCAATTTCCTAGTTACTATGCACCGTATCCTGCTCATCCAATGCATGCATACCCTGCTTATCATGCACCTTACCCTGCTTATGAACATTATTCTTATCATATTGATCATCAATATGACTTATCTGCTAATTATGATAAAAATGAAACTGTTCATGCTCCTGTCAAAACTCAGAAGCCTAAGAAGCCTAAGACATCAACATCTTGGATTGTCAAAGGTGAAACTAATCCTTCAGGACCCTCTCAATAAGGGTACCTAAAACAATTTTATTTTTGTTTTGTAGGTTAGGATTAGGAGTAGGAGTAAAGTAGAGAAGATTTGGTACTTGGACAGTGGCTGTTCAAGGCACATGTGTGGAAGCATACATGAACTGACTGATGCAGTTGCTGTGGATGGTCCAAAAGTTACTTTTGGGGACAGCAAAGAAGGCAAGATTAAAGCTAAAGGAAGACTGATCAGAGGAAACATAGAGATATCTGACGTCTCATATGTTAAAGGCCTCAAATATAATCTGCTGAGCATAAGTCAATTTTGTGACAAAGGATATTCAGTCATCTTCTCAACAGATAAGTGCTACGTTGAACAGATTGGTACAAAGAAGGTTATTTTATCTGGAAGACGACAAGGGAATGTCTACATAGTCGACTGGAATTCTGCTGACAAGAATTCAAACATCTGTTTGGTGGCATCTGCACCAAGTGAAGTTAGCTGGCTATGGCACAAAAGGATGAATCATTTAAACTTCAAGACCATAAATAGACTGATAAAGAATGATTAGGTAGAAGGGATTCCAAAAACAGTCATGAGCAAAGACAAGCTTTGTGACGCCTGTCAGAAGGGTAAACAAATCAAGTCATCTTTCAAAAGCAAGAAGCACCAATCTTCTGAAAGAATCTTGGAGCTGCTACATATGGACTTATTTGGACCCATTGATCCAGTCAGCAATGGTGGAAAGAAATACTGCCTAGCTGTTGTGGATGACTATTGAAGATATACTTGGGTGATATTCATGAAAAAGAAAAGTGAAACTAAGGAACATCTTACTAATCTGATGGAACTGATCCATAATGAGAAAAGCATAAAAATATTGAAGATCAGATCAGATAGAGGGACATAGTTTACAAACTATACTGTTGAAGAGTACTGTAACATCAAAGGAATACATCATGAGTATTCAGCTGCTAGAACCCCTCAACAGAATGGTGTTGCTGAAAGGAGAAATAGAACACTGAAAGAAGCTGTCAGAACCATGATAGCTGAAGCTAAGCTGCCACAAAGATTTTGGGCAGAAGCAACAAATACAACCTGCTTTACCCAGAACAGATGAATGATCAACAAAAATCAGAACAAGACTCCATATGAAGTTTGGAACAACGGAAAACCAAACATTCATTACTTCAAAAATTTTGGTTGTAAATGCTTTGTATTAAATAATGGGAAAAATCACCTCACTGCATTTGCAGAAAAGGCTGATGAAGCTGTTTTTGTAGGATACTCTACTGTTAGTAAAGCTTATATAGTTTTTAACAAAAGAACATTACTAATAGAAGAATCTATCCATGTAGTATTTGATGAGCCAAGTCAATCTTCTGAAAAGAATCAAAGTACTAATCAAGATCTGTCTACTGATTTACAGAAGTTGGATATTGGAAAGAATGAAGAATATGTTCCCATCATACTACCTAATCTAAATTCAGCTGCTAACTCAAGTGCTGTTCAAAATCACAGTGCTGATTCTCTAACAGACGAGTAACAAACAACTGACAGACCAGAGGATGTTCAACAGACTACAACTGTTCAACAGACTATTACCGGAACTCCAACAGTAGTGTTGCAAGATCAAAACAGAGGACAACATCCAGACCTGCAACCTGATCTTAGATGGCTCAGAAATCACCCACCAGAGTTAGTGATTGGTGATCCATTAGATAGAGTGAAAACAAGAAGAGCTGCTGCACAAGATGCTATGTTTGTCACCTTTCTATCTCAAATAGAGCCTAAACAAATTGAAGAAGCTCTCAATGATTCCTTCTGGATTGAAGCTATGCAATAAGAGTTGAATCAATTTGAAAGGAATGAAGTCTGGTACTTAGTTCCTAGACCAAGTCATCAAAGAGTAATTGGCACTAAATGGGTTTTCAGAAATAAGATGAATGAAGATGGTTTTGTTACCAGAAACAAAGCGAGATTAGTGGCCAAGGGTTATTGTCAAGAAGAAGGAATAGACTTTGATGAAACATTTGCACCAGTAGCAAGACTTGAAGCAATCAGACTGTTTCTAGCTTATGCTGCTTACAAGAACTTCACTGTCTATCAGATGGATGTGAAGTCTGCATTTCTCAATGGAGAACTGCAAGAAGAGGTTTATGTTGAACAACCACCTGGATTTGAAGCTTATCAACAAGAAGATAAGGTGTATCGTCTAAAGAAAGCTCTCTATGGACTGAAACAGGCTCCAAGAGCATGGTATGATACTTTATCTAATTTTCTTTTAATTAAAGGATTTCGTAAAGGTAAGGTAGACAAGACCTTGTTTACAATTGAATGGGAAAATCATATATTACTTGTGCAAGTATATGTGGACGATATTATTTTTGGTTCAACTAACCAACAGATGTGTGACAAGTTCTCCAAGATCATGCAGAATAAGTTTGAAATGAGCATGATGGGTGAACTTAATTATTTTCTTGGATTGCAAGTTAGACAGTTGCCTGATTGTATATTCATCAACCAAGCAAAATATACAAGAGATCTGTTCAAGAAATTTGGTATGGAAACTAGCTCTACTGCTACTATTCCTATGTCTACAAGTCTTCGTTTGGATAAAGATGAAGATGGCTAATCAGTAGACATGACCAAATACAGAGGCATTATTGGGTCACTGTTATATGTAACAGCAAGCAGACCTGATATCATGTACTCAGTTGGGGTTTGTGCAAGATTTCAATCACATCCCAAAGAATCTCATCTCTTAGCTGCCAAGAGGATACTGAAATATATTAAGGGCACTCAAGAATTGGGATTGTGGTATCCTAGAGAATCTGGATTTGAGCTAATTGGTTATTCAGATTCAGACCTTGCTTGCTGCAAGATTGACAGAAAAAGCACAACAGGTGCCTGTCAGTTCTTAGGTAGTCGTCTGATCTCATGGATGAGTAAGAAACAAACTTCAGTTTCTATATCTACTGCTGAAGCTGAATATATAGCTGCTGGAGCTTGCTGTGCACAAATACTTTGGTTGAAACATCAACTAGAAGATTACAATATCAAGATCAGTGGAATTCCAATCTACTGTGATAATACTAGTGCAATCTCACTTACTCAGAACACTCCAAGTCATTCAAGGAGGAAAGTAGTGGCTGCTCCTAAAAGAAAGGCTGCTGCAAAGTCTAAGAAGACCCCTTCTAAGAAAAGCAAGCAGGAGGGTCAGACTAGCCAATCTGCTGATCAAACAGTGCCCTGCCGTTGAAGCTGGATCAGCAAAACCTGAAGTTGTAATCCCTGAAAAGGTGATTGAGGACTTCACCAAGGAGATTGAACAAAAGGAGACAGGTTCTTCTCCTGAAAGAACTGAATCAGAAGAGGACGTTCCTATTCAAAAACTGAAGAGAATGAGAACAAAAAGAGAAGCAAGGGGACCTCCCCAAGCTAAGTCCTAACCTGAAGCTTCAAAGAGAATGCCTAAGTCTAAAGTAAAAAGGAAGGTGACATTCTCTGAAGAATCAACAGAAACAGTAAGGGAAACCACAACATCAGCTGAGAGGCCAATCATTATTGAAGAGCCTGCTGTTAAGCCTGCTGAAGTTGTTACTGCTGAAATTGGAGTCTCTGCTACAGACTCATCTGCTGTAGTGTCTGCTGAAGTTAGAGAAGAACAGCAGAATGGCACAACAGGTGAAGGAGAAACACTCCTTCTGCATCCTACTCCTGTTGCTGCAACTCCAATCCAAGATGTTGAAAGTCCTGAATCTAAGAGGAAAAGGACTGGTAAGATCTCTACCTATGTGACTGCTGCTGAAAAGAAGAGACAAGAAGAAGCAGAAAGGAAAAAGAAAGCTGCAAAAAAAAAAAAAAACTGAGGAGGATCGATTGAAAAACCTTGAGCTCAAAAGACTGGAAGAAGAAGCCAGTAAGATGACTCAAGAGCAAAGGGATGCTATAGAAGCAGCTGAGTTAGCTGCTGCTATTGAGGCAAGTGCTAAGGACTCTCATGGTCCTAAGCAGTCTGGTGGTATTGTCATTGGTGAACAAAGAGACCCCACCAAACCTTTACCAGCTATGCCAACTCCCGCAATACAACCTAAGAGAAGAGAAGAGGTCAAATTGGCTTTGGAGATTGTCAGGGATGACCCTGATGCCTTTGAAGAATACATCAAAAGGCTGGATGCTGAGAATGAGAAGATTACTTGTCTGACGATGTTCAACAGAGAAAAGATCAGATACAATAGATGGAGAGATTATCGTCTGACAAAGAGTAAAGAGCAGATTGCAAGCTGGAAAATCTTTGCTGATGAGGAAGCCTGGGTGATGAAGTGGCTTGAGACAGGTCCACTCACTCAAGCATTAGACTCAGAGTTCTTCCTGGACAAGCTAAGACTGAGGATCAGTCAAGTAGTGAAGGCAGAAGCAAAGAAACTCTATGAATCTGTTCCTGAGGAGTTTGCTGATGATGAAGACCTCAAGGAAAGATCCATCAAGTTGGCTGTTTCCCAGACAATGGAAACTTGGGCCAAAAAGACTAGAAAGACGCAGGGGCAACCAAGTTCAATGATCCCTCTGCCTAGTCTGAAACAGATTGTCTATGGTCCTAACATTAGGCCATATGAAGAATTACCTGAGGATCCAATCTCACATTTCATTCCAATTGATAATTTTACTTGGATTGCTCACAGGTCTACTGTAGATAATGCAGGTTTGATGAAAACAGTTGAAACTGTTAAGAAAATAGAGCCACCTGCTGATAAAGAAAAAGAAGGGTCGTCTGATGTTGCTGATCAAGACAAGGACAAAGAAGGTACTTCTGACCCCACTGATCAGAACAAAGAAAAAGATGACAAGTCTGAACCAGCTGATGAGTCAAAGGGAGAAGAAACTACTCCAGCTGATCAGATTATGGATAAAGAGGTTGTTGCTGAGCAAGATGATCAGACCAAGGAGAAGGAAAGCACTCCTGGTCAAGCTGATGAAACCAAAGAAGAAGGGATTGCTTCTGGTTCAGCAGATCAGACTGCAAAAGAGCCAACTCAAGCAACAAATCAGATCACTGAAGAGGCAACTCTTGCCTTACCTCAAATTCCATCTGCAATTAACTCCACTTCTCAAAGCCTACATCAAACATCTTTGTTGGATTCTATTCAGCAAATGATCTCAAATTCCATGAAGGAAATGCAAGAGAAGTTAACTGCAGACGTGTTGGCTGCTGTAAGTCAACCAACTCCAAAAGCTGCTGCTGTTCCAACTCATCTGATAGAGGACACTGCTCAGAATGTCCAAGCTATTTGTCAAGATTTGGATGTACTCAGAAGACGGACTCAAATCACAGCTGATGGTTGGAGAGACATTACAGAAACAGTTGAAATGGCTATCCAAGCTAAGGATGAAACCTTGGATAATGTGATGAGGGACTTCAAGGCATCTGCTGATTGGATTCTTGCAACCCAAATTCAGCTAGGTGACCAAGGTGAAGTTGTTCTTAAAAGAATGGATAAATTTGAAGCCAATCAACTGAGACAACAAGCTCAACTGGACGCTCTAGAAGAGAACATCAAACTTCTATGTGATTCACTTCAGATCACCCCAGTCTTACCAAACTGTCGAATCAACCCTGCTGATGATGACAAAAATGGGGAAGATAGGGTACTAAGGGAAGAAAGGGAGGATAAGGTACCTTCTGATGAAGAAGAAGATGCTGAAAGAGAAGGAACTGAAGTACTGGAAGAGTCTGCTGAAGAGGAAAAGAATGATGAAGGAAATGAAGTCACAAGCAGATCCACAGTTGAGAAGATCACAGAAGAAGAAAGTAAAGCTGAAGAAACTGAAGCTGATGCAAAGGCTAAGTCTGACAAAGAGATAGCTGCTGCTAAGGATTCAGCTGAAGAACAGCTTGACCCTGATGTCAAAAAGAAGAAGTTAAAGCTGTTAAAGCAGAAATTCTCTGAGGATTTGGAAGCTGAAACTTCCAAACCTGCTGAAGAAGAAGAAAAGAACAAGGAAGCTGAAGAAGACAAGAAAGAAGAAGACAAGTTAGAAGACTAGTCTTGTTTAGATTACTTATGAATTTCCTTGTAATTTTTTTTTGCACAACTCATCTGAACAGACTTGTAATATGTAACACTTTTCAATATCTATAAAATTGCAAGTTTTAATCCAACAGATTATTTATATCTCAGAAATTTTTGAGGATCAAAACTTTAGTTTAGGTACAGGTACTTAGCTGAAGTTTTGTCATCATCAAAAAGGGGGAAATTGTTGGATGAAGATGAAGATGAAGTGCAAAGAAGATAAGTAATTAAGGGATGGTTTTGATGATTTCCAAAACATCATAATCAGTTAAGTATGGAAAGCTTAGTTCCCTTGGAAGAACTTTGAACAAATAAAAGAAGACATCAGAAGAGTTCTAAAGTTCAAAGCCCAGAAGACTAGTGATCTCATGCTGAAACAGCGAACAGAAGGGTAGATCATCAGCCGAGTCAAATCAGATTAGTTCAGTATTTGATCAGCAGAGTGTCTATCAGCAGAGTCGTTTCGATCAGCAGAGTAGAAGAGATCAAGAGATTAGTTCAACGGTAATAAATGCACCGGGTGTAATTAATGCTGGAAGAGAAGGGTAGTAATGGCAAATGATTGAAGAAAACTCTCGGATTAGCTGAGTGCATTTAATGCTGCTACAGGAAAGTACAGCAGAAAAAGGACTGTAGCAGGGAGCCGTTTGAATCGGGCTAAAGACTATGGATTTGAGATTTGATTTCCTTCAACGGTCATATTTTCAAATCCTAGTATACATAGAGCTGATTTCGAAGTGAGACATACACAACAACAACATCTGAGATTTTGCATTCGAAGCAAAAAATTTTCTAAGTCTCAAGAAGCTCGAACGGCTCACTCGTCTGGTAGAAGTCATCTATTGACAGAAACCCAGTTGAAGAAAACAGAAAAACATTATCTGAGTGATTTTGTAATAGCTGAGTGTTGTGCAAAGTTAGAATCCATCTTTGTGAGTGATTCTACATCAGAGGATAGGTCTTCTTTGTGATTTTCTATTGTGAGCTTATAGCCTTCTCATTAGTTGTTTAGATATAAGTGGAGAAATATTGTAATCTTTGTGATTATAGTATAACCCAGAATCTACGTGATCTGGAAGAGTGGACTAAAGGATTTTTATCCATATAACCACTATAAAAATTCTTTGTGTTATCTTGCATTTAAGTTTGCTTGCATATTTTGAACTTTGCATATTTCAACACTTTGAATTATTAAAAGATTTTATACGGAGTTTTGAAACTGGGGATTAAATCTTTTTAAGGACTTAGTCTACTTGTGAAAAACATTTTCAAACATCCGCTGCAAGTAAACTCTTGTTAAAACTGTTTTGCTGAAAAACAGCTAAGTTACTGAAAGAAGAGTGGTCACTCTGCTATTCAAGATTTGTTCACGATCAGCACAGTCATCTGTTCTTCATCAGCTTAGTCTGCTGACAGAAGAGTAAAAAGTTTTTAAGTCTAAAATTTTTAGAGGTCTATTCACCCCCCCTCTAGACCTCATCTGACCACTTGGGACCAACAAGTGGTATCAGAGTAGGTGGTTCATTAGAATCAGCTGCCTGATCAACGAGCTTGATCCAAGTGTTTTTCAAAGGTTTTTCAAAACTTTTCAAAAGAGCATCTTTTTGAAAAATTAAAACTTTCTGAAAAATGGACTGTATCAGCCATGTTCCCCACATCGCTGGTATGTCGTTTGAAGATTGGAAGATTAGAATGGAAATCTTTCTAGCTGCCTACAATGACAACATGTACACATGTATCATAAAAGGTCCATTCAGATTCACAAAGACCATAACTCAATGAAGTTGATACGGTTGTGGAAAAAGACCTTCATGAGATGACTCCCGAAGAAATCAAGTTATTCAATCTGGATAAAGTCGGAAGATTCATCATGACTAAAGCCCTGGACAATGATCGGTTTGACAAAGTCAAACATTGCAAGACTGCAAAGGAAATGTGGGACAAAGTCAGAGATATGAGCGAAGGCAATGATGCAATAAAAGAGCATCAATACTACATGAATATATTCTTCTACAAGTAAAGTTCTTTTGTTAAAGACTCTATAAGCTGTACTAACAGTAGAGTATCCTACAAAAATAGCTTCATCAGCCTTTTTCTGCAAAGGCAGTAATGTGATTTTTCCCATTATTCAAAACATAACATTTAGAACCAAAAATCCTAAGATAATGAATATTAGGATTTTTGTTGTTCCAGCTTCATAAGATGTCTTATTTTGACTCTTGTTGATCATACATCAGTTCTGGGTATAGCATGTTGTATTTGTGGCTTCTGCCCAGAATCTTTGGGGTAGATTTGCTTCAGCTTTCATAGTTCTGGTAGCCTCCTTTAGAGTTACGTTTCTCCTTTCAGCAACTCCATTTTGTTGAGGGGTTCTGGCAGCAGAGTACTCATGATTGTTTACTCTGATGTTACAATACTCTTCAACAGTAGAGTTTGTAAACTCAGTCCCTCTATCTGATCTGATCTTCAATATTTTCACACATTTCTCATTCTTGATCAGTTCCATCAGATTAGTAAGATGTTCATTGGTTTCATTTTTCTTCTTCATGAAAACAACCCAAGTATATCTTGAAAAGTCATCCACAACAGCTAGACAGTATTTCTTCCCACCATTGCTGATTGGATCAATGGGTCCAAATAAGTCCATGTGTAGTTACTCCAATATTCTTGATGAAGAGTGGTGTTTCTTGCTCTTGAAAAATGACTTGATTTGTTTACCCTTCTGACATGCATCACATAGCTTGTCTTTGCTCATGACTGTTTTGGGATTCCTTCTACCAAATCATTCTTGATTAATCTGTTGATGGTCTTGAAATTCACATAATTCATCCTTTAGTGCCATAGCCAACTGATCTCATTTGCTGTAGAGGCCACCAAACAGACATTTGAATTCCTGTCCACAGAATTCCCGTCGACTACATAGATATTCCCTTGTCTTCTCCCATATAAGATGACATTCTTAGTTCCAATTTGTTCAACGTAGCACTTATTTGATGAAAAAGATAATGAGAAACCTTTTTTCACAAAATTGACTTATGTTCAGCAAATTGTATTTGAGGCCTTTAACATAAGAGACGTCAGATATCTCAATGTTGCCTTTGGTTAGCTTTCCACACGCCAAAATCTTGCCTTCTTTGTTGTCTCCGAATGTAACATTTGGACTGTCCATAACAGCAACATCAGTCAACTCATGTATGTCTCCACACATGTGTCTTGAACATCCACTGTCCAAGTACAATTTCTTCTCTACTTTACTCATACTCCTAATCCTAACCTACAAAACAAAAGAAAATTGTTTTAGGTACCCTTTATTGGGAGGGTCTTGAAGGATTAGTTTCGCCTTTAACAACCCAAGATGCTGAAGTCTTAGGATTCTTAAGCTTTTGAGTTTTAGCAGGAGCATGAACAGTTTTCTCTTCATCATAATCAGTAGATATGTTATGTTGATAATAAGTATGATTTGGTTTTACTCTTATCCGCAGATTTCTTAGGACTATGTTATTTAGCCTTACCAGTCTGTTTTTCAGTTTTAGGCTCTTTTCTCGTTTTAGCCTTAGGAGCTTTCTTCTCCTTTAATTCTTTCTCAGGTGAAGCAGGTTTAGTAGTCTGAACATACAATATGACCTTACTGTTTTCAGCAGATATGAATTTTTCATTATGATTCAGTTCTATCTTTTCCTGATTTAAAGGCAGTTTCTGTTTACTAAGCGTGTTATCTAATGCAACAGAAGACTTATCATGATACTCTATGACTTTCTCAAGTTCCATGATTTTACCTTTATAACTTCGCATTCAGCTTTCAGAGATTCATTCTCTTACTCAAACAGTTTATATTCAACTGATTCTTTTGGTTTTTTAACCTTGAGTTTCAGTGAACTGTTTTGCTCTCTTTGCAATATAATCTCCTCTTTAAGCTTAGCAAATGCATCAACAATACTAGTATTATTCACAAACATTTGCTCAAATGAATTAAAATAATTCATTATCAAGGGGAGTTACCTCATCCTCAGAGTCATCTGATTCTTTGGCCATCAGACAGAGAAGTGCAGGATGCTCATCTTCAGTAGACTCTTCTTCTGAAGTGTCTGATTCTAAGTCAGACGAGTAGATAGCAGCAAGCTTTTCTGCTTCAACAATCAGGACTTTGCCTTTTTGATATTTTCTCTCATTTCTTAATTTCTTTTCCTCCTCAGTGTATTTCTCGGCTTTAGGATATGGGTAGTCTCTGATGAAATGTCCCAATTTCCTGCAATTATAGCACATTAGTTTGGACTTATAAGAATCCTTACTATCATGAGAAGTAGAGGTAGGGTTAGAAGTAGAAGCATTGTTGTATTTGTTCTTCATTTTTCTCTTGTAGAACTTCTTGAAATTACTAATCAAGAGTAGGGGTGGGATCGGGACAGGTTTTCGGGAATTCGGGTGTTTCGGGACGAGATATCGGGTTTCGAGTTCCGAAATTCAAATCCAGAAACCCGGTAGATCAACCAAGGTCCCGATAGTTTCGGGTACTCGATTTAATTTCGGGATTTTAGGACGAGACCGGGTACTGTCCCGATAAACAATTAATTTTTTTTTAGTTTAATGCAACTTTAAACCGCCTCGGATCTTCTTTGTCAATATTGGTGTGCCATTTCACCATTTTGCGCCACTTGCCACTTGGAGTTATGCACCACATGTAGACTTAGAAAGGATCTCAAAACCTCAAGATCTGATTGGAAAATTATTGAAGAAACTTGAAAATTGAAATCCTCTGCGATGATATATGTTGAAAAACCCAGACGTTGGCAAGTAACAGATCAATGGCTGACGACGGGAGTTGAGTTGTGGTGGAGTTAAGATTGAATTTTATAGAAGAAGAATACATAGAGGGAGATGTGAATGGTTGAATTTTGATTTAAATTAGGTATTTTGATAAAATATATATATATATATATATATATATATATTTTAATTAAACTATGTAATCGGGATTGGGTTTTCCGATCGGGTGGGGATAAATACCCGAAACCCGTCTCAATTTTTCTTGACCGGGTTTTGTCCCTTCACAAATGGGAAAAACCCCGATCGGGACGGGATGGGTACCCGACACCCGGTCCCATTTACCCAACCCTAATCAACAGTGCAACGTCCCCAACAGTGTACTCCTTTTTGTTGAGTAGTGTGGTTTCATCAGATGAGTCCATGTCTTTACTTTTATTTGTTGTTCTTCTAGTATTTTCAGCAGCAACTAGTGTAGCTGTGGGGCCTGAAGTTGAGGTTTCTTCAATACCCATTCTTGGCAGTTTATACTCGTATGCCTTGAGTACGGAAAACAACTTTGTAAGAGAGATCTTCCCCAGATCCCTTGACTCTTCCATGGTTGTAACCTTCATGTTGAACTTTGGAGGCAACGCCTTCAGTACTCTGACAGTGATCTCCTTGTCAGTGAAGGTCTTTCCCAACTTTAGAACTTCATTCAGCGTTCTGGTAAACCTTGTATCCATCTGATCAATGGTTTCTCCAAACTTCATCTTGAAGTTGTCTAACTTTTCCAGAACACTCAACTGATGCTCCTTTATGGCATTGTTCCCTTCGCTCATGTCACGAACCTTGTCCCACATTTCTTTTGTAGTTTTGCAGTGCTTGACCTTGTCAAAACGGTCATTATCCAGGGCTTTGGTCATGATGAAACGGCCAACCTTGTCTAGATTGAACAGCTTGGCTTCCTCAGTTGTTATATCTTCAAGTTCTTTGCTCACCACAATATCTTCTTCGTCAACCTTTATTGTCTTGGTGATCTTGAAAGGACCTCTAGTTATACATGTAAACATGTTGTCGTTATAAAAAGCAAGGAAGATTTCCATTCGGATATTCCAGTCCTCGAAACTCATACCGCCAATGTGGGGAACATGGCTGATACAATCCATTTTCAAAAAGTTTTAATTTTTAAAAAATATGCTCTTTTGAAAACTTTTAAAACCTTTGAAAAACACTCGGATCAAGATCGTTGATCAGGCAGTTAATTCTACTGAACCACCCGCCCTGATACCACTTGTTGGTCCCATGTGGTCAGATGAGGTCTAGAGGGAGGGGGGTTAATACAGCTCTAAAATTTTTTGACTTTAAAAATTTGTAACTCTTATGTCAGTAGACTAAGCTGATCAAGAATAGTAAGCAGACTAAGCTGATCACGCACAAAGTTTTGAACAGCAGAGCATACCACTCTTCTGATAGTAACTTAGCTGATTTCAGCAAAATCAAACTTTTAATCAGATTACTTGCAGCGGATGTTCTAAAGTGTTTTTCACAAGTAAACTTAGTCAATTTAAAGATTTTATCCCTAGTTTTAAAACTTTGTTAAAATCTTTAAAACAGGTAATTCAAGTATTCGATAAATTGCCTGTGAGAATAATTTGTTTTCTTTGTTAGCTTTTGGCTTTGGATATCTATTGATATTTGTTTGAGGAAGTTGTAGTGTGGTTGTGACTTAAGTTTGAGGGGAAATTCTTGCACATTTGAAATAAAAAAAGGGGATCAAAGTTCGAGTATGAAAAAAAAAATCGAAAGGAGCAAGTTCTAGTGAACCTCCTAAGAGAAAGAGGGAAGCAAAGGGGAAGAAAAAGGTAGTCGAGGAGGAGTACGACACGTACATATTCTTATCTAAGCTGGCCTCGGATGCATATATGGAGGATAAAGGTTGGTCATTTGTCTCTGAAAGATTTGTTACATATGAAAGGGAGGCCTTTCCGTATATGTATGAGCAGATTGAACCAAGAGGTTGGACCGAATTCTTGAAATGGCCACCTCATGAGACCTTCGCCGGTGAAATTGTTAGGGAATTTTATGCTAACGCCGGTTGGAATATGGACGACAAAGCCACAAATGTGAGGGGCAGGGAGGTCAAATTCGATCCGGGCACTATTAATTCCTACTACAAGATCGGATGGCCTGCGAATCGGGATGATGAGCTCAAAGAATTATTCAACGACGATTATATAACTATGGATGAAATGAAAGAGTCCATCACTTTGCCCGGAACCATTGTTGAAGGTATTCCGAAGGTTGCACATAACCGCACTCAAGAAGCGAAAGCTTGGTCCTTGGTCTTGCTAGCTCACTTCCGTCCGGCCAAATACAACACCTTTTACGGTGAGAATCGCATCGCCTTGCTATATGCACTCACCCGGGGGCTTACAATAAATGTTGGTCAGATTATAAATGAAGTGCTTGAGGAAACCATTTCAAGAAAGAAAGCTAACATTAGAAGCTTCGTGTTTGCGTACCTCATTGACGGCTTGTGTAGAACTGCCTGGGATGACTTTGGGGAGATTAGCGAAGAAACTAAGTTGATTGGCTCGATCAACACGCATACTCTATGCAAGACATTGAAGCTAGAATACAGGAGTCCTTACACCGGTAAAGTCTACTCATTCAGTGAGCCAGATCAAGAGGGTCAAAAAGGTCAACAGGTTCAAGGCGACCAACAAGGTGAGCAAGTGGAAATGCAGCCAAGAATGCCACGAACACAGGAAAAGACGGATATCCGGGATGAGATTCTTGATTTGACTCAGCTCATCCAAAACATGAGTGACAAGCAAGATATGTTGGTCGATTCGTCTATGCCATGAGTGACAGGCATGATACAATGTTCCGTGCGGTACTTGGAGATGACCGATTCAACGCCCTTCAGCAACCTGCTCTTCCTAGGCGAATAAATCTACCACCGCAGCCGCAAAGAGATCAAGAGGAAGAGCTGCCTATTGATGAAGAGGAGGACCGGGCCCGCAATGCATGAAACCAATAAAGACGGGGGCAACCACTGGATGCTTGAGTTATATGATTCATATAAAAGGGACGTTCCCTTCAAATTTATGCAATCTCGTCGGTTTAAATTGAGCTCAAATGGTTTACTTCTATTTCCGTCTTGTATTGGTATTATTTTAACTTTTTGGAAATGTTGGCATGTTAACTTCTTTTCTGGGATTTTTTTTAGTTAATTTGACTATTTTATTGTTGATAACTTCGATTAATTCACCTTGGGTTTTTTTATTGTGCGATTAGTTTTGTCATAGAGCTGTCTTTGACTTGTTCCTACTCTATCGTTGAACCGAAGTGGAATTTCGTTTAGGGAAATCTTGATTAATAAGAGCATGAATTACAGATTGTAATTAAATTCTTGGATGTTGAATATTAGGGTTGGATTTCATAGTATATAGAAAATAATTTCATGTTAAGGTGATTTAGTCTTCTGATATGTTCAGTCTTGAAATTGAACTCAAATGTGCTTGCTTGAACTTTTGTTTTATCTTGTTCTTTTCTTGCAGTTAGTTACTTGATTATTTTTGTATTGTTGATTAATGGCCTATTGTCCTCTGCACTTCGACTTCAGATTTTCATGGTCTTCTTCTGAATAATTTTAGCTGGGATTTTGAATTTTGACACCATTGTACTGAATGTCTTTGAGGTAGTCAATATCAAATCCTTAGTTTTAACCTTAATCTGGTTTGGGAGAAAAATGCAACCTTATATGTTGCTAATGTTCTGAAGTGTTTGATAAAAGGACTGACTTAGGATTCTATTAAACAGTAACAAATGGCTATGGCTCCTTATGTAAAAGTGGTTCTTGGTCCATTTGCCTTTGTCTATATTTTGGGTACTATCTTCATCTTTTCCTTATTTTTTTTTCTAAAACGGTCTTTTTATATGAAAGACGGTTTTTTTACATTTTTTTAGAAGTAAAATAATTCAATTCGTAAAATCGCGGATGTTGGATGAAGATGAAGATGAAGTGCAATGAAAATAAGATGATAAGGGAAGGTTTTGATGATTTCCAAAACGTCAAAATCAGCTAAGTATGGAAAGCTTAGGTCCATTAGAAGAATTTTGACTAAGTAAAGAAGACATCGGAAGGGTCTAAAATTCTAAGCCCATAAGACTACTGATCTTATGCTGAAACAGCAATCAGAAGGTGATCTTACGCGTTTTCGTTGGTTCGATCAAGGTGATATGCAATGTGGTATGGATGCTTACAAATAGAAGAAAAAGATCAATAGTTTTGTATTCAGAATTATCGAGTACAGTTTACAAGTATTTAGAGTCTTATTCGAGCATTACTGGATGCCGTACAAGCTAGAGGGCAAAATACATACGAGCTAGCCTATGCTATTATTCCCAAGTGAGTCCGAGCAGCAGTCTAAAAGGAAGAGCACCTGGGAAGTTGTATCGTCGTCATAAATGCTTGGGGTATTTATAGTTGAGATCTGGGACCAGGCGCACCACCCACATGTGTGTATTACTCAGCCCATAGGCCTGGGCCTGAGGTCGGCCCAACAGTGATTTTGGACCCTAAACATTCGTAATAGAGTTAACGTGGGATTCTTGTGCTCCTGCCTTGAATATATATTCATGAGATCGGAAAAGATTAATTTCGACCTCACTATGCTGCTAGTAAGGTTTGGGCCCAAGTTACCCCTCATCAATACTCCCCCACTTCTCGAGTGTAAAGTGAAGCTTAAACTCGAAGAAGTATAAATAGAATGCTGGAATGAGACGAGCCGTTTTTCTCGGATAAGTTTCGGATATGCCTCATTAAAAACCTAACTCGGAAAAACCCTTTGGGATAAAAACCGAGCTAGGGAAAAAGAGTGCATATCTTGGAAACTATGTAACGGTGTCATCATGATATTACCCTTGTCGTCTAGTGTTGGTATAGGATTTTCAGGTTGGGATCTTCTTACTGTTGCCTATTGTGATGCTTTAGCCGATCTTTAACAATATCTCTATATTCCTTTGATTCTGATAGGGTAGATTGGTGGCAGAATGCGGAACCGACGCCCCCTCAAATACATATTTTTCCACGTTGGTCTTCAATTTTGTGATTTTAGAAAATATCGGGGTCATAAGTGCAATTATCGGAAATATGACTTCAAGTTCACCCTTGAGGAGTTTAACCGTCGCGGTTACTCGGGGACCGATTTGCGATTTCCCATTTTGTCCCTATATATATGCATCTCGATTGGGGGTCGCTGTTCAGCACAAATTTTGAGTGAAAACCCTAGATCGGAGCAAACAGATCGATAAGTGAATTTTAGCAATCTCTATCGATCCATCTTCGCATAATTAACATGTCCAGTTCTGTAGATCCGAAAGGCAAGTCCCTGGTAATGGAAGGTCGAGAAAATAATTCCGAGGAAGGGCGAATTGAGGATGTTCGAGCACCCGTGTTGGAGAACATTGGTGACCCAACTCCCAGTTCCGAATCCGATAGGGAGGGGGAAGAATCGGATTCTGACTCAGAGGATACCGAAGATAATAATTCTGGCGAGGCTACAGTTTCCGACGGGGAGGTCGAAGGGGACGGCGATCTCCCATTAGGGAAGAATGAACAAAGGAAGTATATCATAGGCGGAAGAGTTGTGGTTACGATCTATGACTGGGTGGAGCCATCGACCAGCGCGGGATTGAATATGACTGAGGATAGGGCAGATGAGATCATTTGTTCCTTTACTGAGAAAGATCGGGAGCAATTGGAGACGGAGTTCGGTCAATATATTGGCACCTGGTATTCAATTGTTATTTCGAGCCCCGAACAACGAGTTACGGACCCTCCTGAGGGATGTCAAGCTTTTTTCACTAAACACTTCCACTACGGCCTACGCATTCCTCTCCCTCCTTTGATCTGTAGTATTCTGGAAGCTTTTCAGTTAACCCCTTCTCAAATTTTGCCGAACTCGATTGGGCTTATAATAGCCTTTTGCGTGCTGATGAAAGCCAAAGGAAAGAAGGCAGCCTTCAAAAATTTCTGGAGAATTTTTCAGATGAGCTCCTCCACGGCTTCGAACGCTGGTTACGTATACTTTTCTCAGAGACCGAAAACGTCGGTTTTATCCTCCAATGTTAGTAGCAATTTGAAAGATTGGAAACACGAATTCTTTTTTGTTCGTGGTCCGGATTGTCCGCCTTCCGAGGAGAATCCTGAGCCTACTCCGCATGAATGGCCCGGAGCTAAATCATGGATCTATGGCAAGCGACGTCTTAAAGGAGACATGATTCATGAGATCTCAGATGAATTCTTGCAATCCCTTCGAGCCGATCCTTATCAGACTCCTTTAATGACCCAGGAGGCAGTTTTGTGATTGGCCGAGCTCAGCGCGTGTTCTTTTCCTGCCCTTCCAATCGAATATGGGAAAGCTACAATCGATCCTGCCAACGCCCCCTCCACATTAGGTGCGTTGAATTATTTCGATTTATCTTTTTATGGCTATACCTAATTTCCTTTTATTCTTCAGCTGGGATCGTTGATAAATTCCGAACATCGATAGCTGGTCCGGTCGTTGCTTCCTTCTCGAAGGGTATCCAAGGTCGACCTCGCCGCCAAACATCGAAAGTTTCCCGCAAGGTAATAAAGTCCACCTCTGGGGTCGATACTGCAGTGGCTCCGAACGCTGTGGTGACTTTTTCCCAAACTGCCATCGCGGGAACTTCTCACTCTCACTCCGCGGTCGAGGGGACTTCTCAATCTCGAACTCTCGATCTTCGGTCCGTTTTTCCAACCGACTCCTCTAACCCGAACGAGGAAGGACTCAGCCATTATGCCCTACAAGAGGTCCGAGCTCAAAAGATACTAGAAACGAGAATGGCTCGCAAGAGAAGCAGTGATATCCCTGAGTCTTCTAGAAGGGTGAAGCCTTTTGGTCGAGGACCGGGTCCGATCAAGCTTACCGACATGCCACCTTAAACGAGGAATCTCAGATGGCTCAGAGTGCCCTTCATAACGTCCTTACGGCGGAGGCCACCAAGGCTGATCAGTTGAGGGATACTACAACCAAGTTATCTGAGGCTGAAATGGAGCTCGAGGAAGTCAAGAAAAGCCTTGACGAAAAGAGGGCCCTCGAGGAAGAGGTAGCCAAGTTGAGATCAGATCTTGAGCAAGCTAAGGCGCTATCCGAACAGGCCTACGTCTGAGGCCGAGAAGAGGGCAGACTTCCCGCCATAAGAGAATTTTTAGAGTCACCTTTTCTTGACGCCCTAGTTCGCTTGCGGTCGCGTGAAATTAATCAAGCTTTCTATTATAAAGGAATTCAACATCTTCTCTCAGCTGGAAGGATTCAAGGCGCTTTTGACGATTTTCTCCCTTACATGGATCCTTACAAGAACATTTTCGGTAAAGATTATAAAGCTTCTTCTCTTCCTCCGAAGCCCGAAGACTTAGCCGATCACGATTTCGCTCCCTTTCTTGAAGAATTTGGAGTGCCAATGCCAAATCCTGACGCGCTCGAAGCTCAATCTGAGAATGAAGATGTGGATATTGAAGGGGATTCCCGCGACCAGGGAGAGCAAGGCACTCCGACTTCCAATTCGAGTAAATCTGTGGCTGGCGCGCAAAGTAATGATGAAGAAGAGAGCAGCTCGAGTAGTGATGATTCTGATAGCTCGGAAAGCGATTCTAGTGAAGGGAAAGAACAAGAGAGATCGGACCATGGTTCTGGTGTAAAGGAATAATTATCATGTAATAGGATTTACTTAGCGAACTATTGTAATTCCAAATTAGTTTTTATAATCTCCTGCTTTTTTCTATCTGGTGGATGCTCGAATTCAAATTTTTCCTTTAGTGCCGTGCCTAATTCATTGCCTGTCTGACCATTTAGTTGAACTCTTATAACGTCATTCTTGCATACTTGGTTGCGTCATCGAATCTTTCTTGGGAGTGGTGACTTACCAATCATTGTAAATCGCATGATGCCGTATCTCTTATAAATACTAGGGCCATTTTGCCTTGTCTTTACGATAACATCATACACAGTGATCGGAGCTTTAGGAAATTTTTACGGTCGAATAACTATCTGAAAATCAAGAGATGGATAAAAATTCGAACGTTCCTGTAATTCCTTCCGTGTCTTTTTCCAAACCCAACGATAGTAGAAACTTAATGAAAAAGAGACAAGCTCCGGTTAAGTCCATTACTGTCGACGAGCAGACCTTCCATGGAGGAGGTAAATCTTCGACTGTCGCCCTTTCTTCGTGCTTGAAAACCACAGGCTCGTATAAGAAAGTTAAAAAGGTTTCTTTTGGAGAGGATGTATCTGAGCATGCGTCTTTTCCTGTTCGGTGCGTACCTTCGAAAGCTGCTGAGTCTTTCAATTTATTGTTTCCTTCTGCCGTTTCTACCTTAAAGGGGGATATAACTCATTTTTATAAAGTTCCACATGAGAAATCCGCTCTGAGGCTTCTTCGGGGCGATATTTCTATCTCCGAGGCAATTTTATCAAACATAGAATATTCTTCGTTCCTGTTTCAGTCTGGGTAGGATTTTCTCACCCGGGTAATTTTGCTAACTTCCTTATCCTAATTTTCTAGTCTCTTTATTCTTAGCCTTGATATGTTTTCTCATAAATTTAGGCTGGCGAAGAGTTCTCTGGTCTCTATGCGTTGGCAAGGCATGAGATCGAACAAGGAGCTGTTATTACTCTCGAGCTGGCTAGGAAAAAGGTTGAGCTGAACCACGCACTGGAGACTAATAGATTTCTTGAGGAGAAACTGTCTCGGAATGAGTTGAGCTCGGAATTTGAGAGACTCAAAGATATCTACGATTGTGAGAAGAAAAGCTTCGAGCTTCGGGAGAGGGAAGCTTATGCTCGTGGTTATGCTGATCGCAGTGCCGAAGTTCGAAAAATCCTTTTCGAGAATAATTTCGTTTAGTTGTATTAAGTTTTTCCTCCGCTGTAACATAAGCCTGCAAAGATTTTTTCCTTGTTGTAACATAAGCTTGTTGTAACGGTAATATTGTCGAACTGTTGTTCTTTCCTCCATCTTCTTCTCTCTCTCTTTTTTTTTTTTTTTTTTTTTTTTTTTTTTTTTGTAACAGCTTTCACCTGAGCATTGTAGAATTTTTATCGATTTTTTTTTTTTTTTTTTTTGGGAAGTGGGAAAGGCAGAGCGTTTAATGCTCGTATCGTGGCCGTTCGTCCCACCAGATCTACACCGTTGATGCTAAATTCCGCCCCCTATATATAGTTCCAAAATTACCTTCATATTTTTACTTGTCTGTAAATGTTTTGTTCGATCGGCATGGTTGTGTTTCTACTCCCCTCAATCAACTTCATGTTCCATTTGATTTCTGCAATTAAGGTGTTCGAGATTCGAATTCGGACTTTCTTTCTCGACCTCCTCAGTGTCCTTACATAGGGAACATTTTCGACTAGGGTATCGACAGGCGAAAAGGATTGCGACTAGGGTACCGGCAGGCGACCTGCTTCTTTGGATTCATCCCTTCTGTGACGGGTTAGAATTCCGGTACCCTGTCGTTTCATCCGGTCGGTTAGTGGACTAGATACGCATCCATCTTTCCTTGACCGGATAACAGTCTTCGAGAGTTTGCGGAGATCCGGTAGCAAGAATGCTGGAAAACTGTTTTCTCGCCAGAGATCTCGGATTTAGTATAACTCCTGGAGGCAGGCTCCGACTTTGTTCTCCTATTTTTTCTTATTTGTCTTCAAAGAGTTCCAGCCTTTGTAGTATTCGTAGTAGGACAGGAACGAATGTAGCGTTTTCGAATTCAAGTCTTTTTTGTTGTAATTTTATCTCTGTAGCTCGATGAATCATTTGTAATTGTTCAAACCGCTTATAAATGCAATTGTCTATTTTTATAACTTCTCTTTTCCTATCTCCTGCAAACCTTAATCGGATAGTGATTTCGATCTCCTGCAACTTCGTCGTTCCATTATCTCGTTAATTTATGATGCAAATCGAAAACATTTAACGGAAATGAACTTTTATTCTCGTTGTTTAATGATTCATGATCTCGAATAACATTCTTGACCTTCAACTTAGCCATTACGCAGAAGAGATGTAATAGAATTTCAGTTGATTATAATTTTCGATCTGAGGAGCATAGCAACGGCTTTCACCCTTAGTCGTTTCAGAGCATTTTTAGCCCGGGGGTCGTAGCAACAGCTTTCACCCATTTGATAATTTCGATCTAAGGGGCGTAGCAACAACTTTCACCCTTAGTCGTTTCAGAGCATTTTTAGCCCGAGGGTCGTAGCAACAGCTTTCACCCATTTGATAATTTCGATCTAAGGGACGTAGCAACGGCTTTCATCCTTAGTCGTTTCAGAGCATTTTTAGCCCGAGGGTCGTCACCCATTTTTATTTTTCGATCCAAGGGGCGTAGCAACGGCTTTCACCCTTAGTCGTTTCAGAGCGTTTTTAGCCCGAGGGTCGTCACCCATTATAATTTTCGATTTGAGGAGCATAGCAACGGCTTTCACCCTTAGTCGTTTCAGAGCATTTTTAGCCCGGGGGTCGTAGCAACAGCTTTCACCCATTTGATAATTTCGATCTAAGGGGCGTAGCAACAACTTTCACCCTTAGTCGTTTCAGAGCATTTTTAGCCCGAGGGTCCTAGCAACAGCTTTCAACCATTTGATAATTTCGATCTAAGGGGCGTAGCAACGACTTTCACCCTTAGTCGTTTCAGAGCGTTTTTAGCCCGAGGGTCGTAGCAACAACTTTCACCCATTTAATAATTTCGATCTAAGGGGCGTAGCAACGGCTTTCACCCTTAGTCGTTTCAGAGCATTTTTAGCCCGAGGGTCGTAGCAACAGCTTTCACCCATTTAATAATTTCGATCTAAGGAGCGTAGCAACGGCTTTCACCCTTAGTCGTTTCAGAGCATTTTTAGCCCGAGGGTCGTAGCAACAGCTTTCACCCATTTAATAATTTCGATCTAAGGGGCGTAGCAACGGCTTTCACCCTTAGTCGTTTCAGAGCATTTTTAGCCCGAGGGTCGTAGCAACAGCTTTCACCCATTTGATAATTTCGATCTAAGGGGCGTAGCAACGGCTTTCACCCTTAGTCGTTTCAGAGCGTTTTTAGCCCGAGGGTCGTAGTAACAACTTTCACCCATTTAATAATTTCGATCTAAGGGGCTGATAGAATAGTGCCCAGCAAGCCAGTTCAATTAGCTTGTAATAGGTCTATTCTGTAAGAAACAATCTTTTGGTTTTATAATAATACGCGCGTTTATTTATATGAGTATAAGGATAAACAATGGCCAACTTCATCTCTCGCGAATACATTTAAGCGATTGGATGAAACCCTTAGATTACATTTGACTATGGGACGATTCACTTTAGTACTGAGTGCAATCATGAAACAGTCTCAAAGGTCGTAATCTTAAAACTGTTCCAAGTCATAGATTCCGAACGAGACGGGGTATCGTAGGAATCGCCAAGACTTGTACAAGTATGCATGATTCACATGGAGTGAATTTGTAGCGTTTCATGAGCAAGGCATTTGAGGCCAGTGCATACGAGTAGGTGGTTCAATGGAGGATTGAACGCATCGAACGACCCGAACAGAGAAACCCATTGTGGAAGCGCATGTCGCATATCGGTGATGGGATGTTTCTCAAGGATTATAATAGTGTACGATTTAGTCCTTTGACTTGAGGTGCTAGGGCGAATTCGGTGCATGGAAGTGCGTTCTTAGATCTAGGTATAGGCCACTTAGCTTGGTCATAACATGCCTAGGTTGGGTGCGTAAGGACATGTACGCGAATGGTTAGTACCGATATGGAATCTATTGACTCACTGTAATGGGTGAGAGAATTTCCTATACGATTCTTAGATAATATATCCAAGGAATCTGCGGCCGCAGTCGGTGACGGATTTGGAAAGGGGTTTCCAAATTTAGAAGGTCACAATGGAATATTATCCTGAATTAGAAAGTATAGTTATCGAGACAAATTTAGAGGTGCCGATCAATTCACACACCCTAAGTCTTGATCGGTAATATTAGTCGATAGAAGGACCGTATGTACATGGTAATTATATGAGACGAGGTTCACAAGTATCAATTCACCTGAAGTTGGGCTTCATGGGCTTGTGGCTAGACATCGACCATGAAGTGTAGGTACTCCTGAGTTAATAGAGGAATTAATTCTAGGAGTGGTCAATTAAAGGTTGTTTAATTGACCGGAGCAATTTATTGTTCATAAATTAAATCACGAGGAATTCGTGGGCCTGCCGCCAATTGATGGTGAACCCAGAGGGTCACCCACAATACAATTGGACGGTGACTGTTGAAAAGGATACTAAAAGGAATTAATTGATTTAAAGGTAATTAAATCAATTAAATGAATTAAAGGTATTTAATTCAAGTGGGAGATTAATTAATTGGCTAACTTAATTAATTAAATACTTAATTGAGTTGCTAATTAATTATGTAAAAGAAATAATGATTTAATTAGACTGGGCATTTAATTAAGTAATTAATTAAATGAAGAGGGCTTGCAAGACATGGGCTTTTATTTAAAAGCCCATAAGGAGTCTTGCAAAACCTAAGTTGAGGGAGTCTATATAAAGGGGATCTACTTGAGCTCATAAGCTAACACCCTAAGAAGAAAACCCTAGCTCTCCTCTCAACCTAGCCGCCGCCCCCTCTTGTGCTACAAGCCCTAGCCGCCGCCTCCACCAAGAGAAGCCGCCGCCCATCTCCTTTTGTTCCTCTGTGATAGATCTTGACCTGTCAAGTAGATCTACACAATCCTGCTTCAACAAACCTCCTGAATCCAGTTCTGAGCCTAAGATCTTGAGGTGTTGCCAGAATCCAATTGGTGTGGACTTACTTTGGAGGTGAGACGCTTGGATCACTTCTGTGAACCAGATCCAGATCCAGATCCAGATCCAGTTGCAGAATCAGAATCGAAGGTTGCCACCACCCTGCCTGTGGTGAGGTATATCGCATAAACACCCTTGTTATATTCTTGTGTGTGTTTTTGTTCTTGCTTACGCATAATTAATGTGGAGAATTAATATGGGACCTTGGGTGCTTCGAAAAATTTTAAATTCCGCACTGTCGTTGTTCTGACAATCGAGGCATCCCAACCACTATCCCAACAGGGGCGTAGCAACGACTTTCACCCTTAGTCGTTTCAGAGCATTTTTAGCCCGAGGGTCGTAGCAACAACTTTCACCCATTTAATAATTTCGATCTAAGGTGCGTAGCAACGGCTTTCTCCCTTAGTCGTTTCAGAGCATTTTTAGCCCGAGGGTCGTAGCAACAGCTTTCACCCATTTAATAATTTCGATCTAAGGGGCGTAGCAACGGCTTTCACCCTTAGTCGTTTCAGAGCATTTTTAGCCCGAGGGTCGTCACCCATTTTTATTTTTCGATCCAAGGGGCGTAGCAACGGCTTTCACCCTTGGTCGATCTTCGAGGGTCATAGCAACAGCTTTCACCCTTTTAAATAGTAGACGGAGACAGGTAGAAACAGAATAATAGATGAATAGAGATCGATAATATTCAGAATATGACGAATAGATGAAGATTACGACGAAATGAACTTCCATTGAATAAATAACTTAATTCGGAATAAACTTTCATTGATCATACGGTTTTCTTAATCGCGAGAAACAAAGAAACAGGACTGGATAACTAAATAGTAATAGCCTAGAGTATTAACAATTCATCTTCATCTTCCGTAATATCTCCTCAAATTAACA
>CM064881.1:50728020-50796581 GCA_003313485.2 Penstemon barbatus | reverse complement strand
TTGGCTTTAGGGCAAGTGGGAGATTGATAGGATAGTGCCCTGCAAGCCAACAAAATAGCTTGTAATAGGAACATTATTTTATCTTGACAAAATCTTTGATTTATCAATTAATACGAACTGTTTATTTTATTGAGAATTCATAATATAAACAAATGGCCATCTTCATCTTTCGCGAACACATTTAAGCGATTGGTTGAAACCCTGAGATCACTCATGACTACGGGATTATTCACTTCAGTATTGGGTGCGATTAATCATGAAACAGTCTCAAAGGTCGTGATCTCAAAAATGTTCCAAGTCATAGATTCATATCGAGACGGGGTATCGAATGAATCGTTAAGACTTGTAGGATTATGCATGATTCACTAAAAGTGAATTTGTTGTCGTTTCATGAACAAGACATTGTTAATGTCAGTGCATATGACTAGGTGGTTCGATAGGGGATCGGACGCATCGAACGACCCGAACAGAGAGACCCATTGTGGAAGTGCTTAAAAAGCATATCGGTGGTGGGATGTCTCTCAAGACTTATAACAGTGTACGATTTAGTCCTTAGACTTGAGGTGCTAGGGCGAATTCGGTATACGGGTGTGCATACTTTGATTTAGGAGCCGGACACATAGCCTGTCCATTGTGCGCCTACGTTGGGTATGTATAGTCGTATGCGCGGATGGTTAGCATCAATATAGGATCTACCGACTCATTGTAATGGATGAGGGAATTTCCTGTACATTCTTCGATTATACATTCCGAGAAATCCATGGCCATGGTCAGTGACGGATTTGGAAAGGGGTTTCCAGATTTAGCAGTCACACTGGAAGTATTATCCTGAATTAGAAAGTACAGAATCGAGATGAT
Source organism: Penstemon barbatus (assembly GCA_003313485.2). NCBI lineage: Eukaryota > Viridiplantae > Streptophyta > Magnoliopsida > Lamiales > Plantaginaceae > Penstemon > Penstemon barbatus. The sequence goes on along the minus strand of CM064881.1, from coordinate 50,795,723 downwards.
TAGAGGTGCCGACCAATTCACACACCCTAGGTCTCGATCGGGAAATTAGTCGTTAGAGGGACCGTATGTACATGGTACTTATAAGAGGTTTAAGGTTCACTAAAATCAATTCACCTGAAGTTGGGCCTCATGGGCTTGTGGCTAGACATCGACCATGGGGTGTGGGTACTCCTGAATTAATAGTGGATTAATTCTGGAGTGGTCAATTGAAAGTAGTTTGATTGATCGGAGCAATAATTAATTGCTCACTAATTAAATCACAGAAATGTGAGCCTGCGGCCAATTGATGGTGAACCTAGAGGGTCACACACAAAAGCTGGAACTGTGATAGTCAGTGGTAGAACGAAATGATTTAAAGTAGTTAAATCAAGATAAGGAATTAAAGGAATAATTCCTCGAGAGAAATTAATTAGATTTATCTAATTAATTAAATTAAATCTTTAATTAGATTTATTGGATTATTTAATTAAAGTGTTAATTAAATAAATGGGCCATTTAATTAAAGTGGTTAATTAAATGACTTGGGCTATTTAATTAAAGGAATAATTAAATAGAAAGGGATTGGGCCAGACTTATCTGATAGCCCATTAGCTAGGAGATAATATTAGGGATAGGGTTTGAACTCTCCTATAAATAGGAGTCTTCAAGAATCAAAACCCTAAGCAAGAAGGAAAAAGCAAAACCCTAATCTCCTCTCCTCACTAGCCGCCGCCCCTCCCCAAGAAACCCTAGCCGCCGCCGCCTAGCAACCATAGCCGCCGCCGCCCCTTGGTTGTAGATCGGCCGTATAGCTCCATCTCTCCCTCTTCCGTTCTGCATCTAGAGTTGGATCCAAATCCAACTCTTGAATCTGAGCTGCTTTTCTCCTAGTTCTGAGCCTGAGGATTAAAGTGATTGCAGATCCAGCCGGTGTGGACTATTCTCTAGAGGCACAACATTTGGGGTGCTCTAGTGACCCAAAAGAAGACCGGAGAAACCACCACCTTTGCCTGTGGTGAGGTAAAATGTTATTTTACCAGCTTTTCGTTTTAGTAAATGTGCTGAAATGAATTCATACTTATTTATATGTGCTAATAAGAACCCTGGGTTGTGGTGTATAAAAATTTTAAATTCCGCACCGTTGTAGTTGACAATTATACCCACGAAAACCCAACAGAATATAGTAACGGATAACTAAGCTGTTGAACTTCAGTCTTCTGATGAGTTCCCCCTCAGCTTATGCATCCAAATTAAGTAGTCCTAGTTCAGCTCTTAGAGTTGAAAACCTTACTTCACTTAAAGGTTTGGTGAAGATATCAGCAATCTGATTGTCAGTATGAACATACTCTATCATAACGTTGCCTTTTTCCACATGATCTCTAATGAAGTGATGCTTGATCTCTATATGTTTAGTCCTTGAATGACTTGTAGTGTTCTGAGTAAGAGAGATTGCACTTGTGTTGTCACAGTAGATTGGAATTCCACTGATTTTGATGTTGTAGTCTTCTAGTTGATGTTTCAACCAAAGTATCTGTGCACAGCAAGCTCCAGCAGCTATATATTCAGCCTCAGCAGTAGATATGGATACTAAAGTTTGTTTCTTACTCATCCATGAGATCAGACGACTACCTAAGAACTGACAAGCACCTGTTGTGCTCTTTCTGTCAATCTTGCAGCCAGCAAGGTCTGAATCTGAATACCCAATAAGTTCAAATCCAGATTCTCTAGGATACCACAATCCCAATTCTTGAGTGCCTTTAATGTATTTCAATATCCTCTTGGCAGCTAAGAGATGAGATTCCTTGGGGTTTGATTGAAATCTTGCACAGACTCCAACTGAGTACATTATGTCAGGTCTGCTTGCTGTTAGATATAACAGTGACCCTATAATGCCTCTATATTTGGTTATGTCCACTGATTTGCCATCTTCATCTTTATCCAAACGAAGACTTGTAGACATTGGAATGGTAGCAGTAGAGCTAGTTTCCATACCAAACTTTTTAAATAGATCCCTTGTGTATTTAGCTTGATTTATAAAGATTCCATCAGGCAGCTGTTTGACTTGTAAACCAAGAAAATAATTAAGTTCACCCATCATGCTCATTTCAAACTTATTATGCATCAACTTGGAGAACTTATCACACATCTATTGGTTAGTTGAACCAAAAATAATATCGTCCACATATATTTGCACAAGTAATATATGGTTTTCCCATTCAATTGTAAACAAGGTTTTATCTACCTTACCTTTATGAAATCCTTTAATTAAAAGAAAATCAGATAGGGTATCATACCATGCTCTTGGAGCCTGTTTCAGTCCATAGAGGGCTTTCTTCAGACGATATACCTTGTCCTCTTCTTGATAGACTTCAAATCCAGGAGGTTGTTCAACATATACCTCTTCTTGCAATTCTCCATTGAGAAAAGCAGACTTCACATCCATCTGATAGACAGTGAAGTTCTTGTAGGCAGCATAGGCTAGAAACAGTCTGATTGCTTCAAGTCTTGCTATTGGTGCAAAAGTTTCATCAAAGTCAATTCCTTCTTCTTGACAATAGCCCTTGGCCACTAATCTTGCTTTATTTCTGGTAACAACACCATCTTCATTCATCTTATTTCTGAAAACCCATTTAGTGCCAATGACTCTTTGATGACTTGGTCTAGGAACTAAGTACCAGACTTCATTCCTTTAAAATTGATTCAACTCTTCTTGCATAGCTTCTATCCAGAAGGAATCATTGAGAGCTTCTTCAATTTGCTTAGGCTCTGTTTGAGATAGAAAAGTGACAAACATAGCATCATGTGCAGCAGCTCTTCTTGTTTTCACTCTATCCAATGGATCACCAATCACTAACTCAGGTGGGTGATTTCTGAGCCATCTGAGATCAGGTTGCAGGTCTGAATGTTGTCCTCTGTTGTGATCTTGCAACACTACTGTTGGAGTTGCAGTAGTAGTCTGTTGAACATTTGCAGTCTGTTGAACAGTCTCTGGTCTGTCAGCTGGTTGTAACTCGTCTGTTAGACAATCAGTTATCTGATTTTGAACAGCACTTGAGTTGGCAGCTGAGTTAAGATCAGGTAGTATGATGGGAACATATTCTTCATTCTTTCCAACACTTAACTTCTGTAAATCAGTAGATAGATCTTGATTAGTACTTTGATTCTTTTCAGAAGATTGGTTTGGTTCATCAAATACTACATGGATGGATTCTTCTACTAGTAGTGTTCTTTTGTTAAAAACTCTATAAGCTTTACTAACAGTAGAGTATCCTACAAAGACAGCTTCATCAGCCTTTTCTGCAAATGCAGTAAGGTGATTTTTCCCATTATTCAATACAAAACATTTACAACCAAAAATCTTAAAGTAATGAATGTTTGGTTTTCTGTTGTTCCAAACTTCATATGGAGTCTTGTTCTGATTTTTGTTGAGCATACATCTGTTTTGGGTAAAGCATGCTGTATTTGTTGCCTCTGCCCAAAATCTTTGTGGCAGCTTGGCTTCAGCTATCATGGTCCTGACAGCTTCTTTGAGTGTTTTGTTTCTCCTTTCAGCAACACCATTCTGTTGAGGGGTTCTAGCAGCAGAATACTCATGATGTATTCCTTTGATATTACAATACTCTTCAACAGTAGAGTTTGTAAACTTTGTCCCTCTATATGATCTGATCTTCAATATTTTGATACTTTTTACATTCTGGATCAGTTCCATCAGATTGGTAAGATGTTCCTTGGTTTCACTTTTCTTTTTCATGAAAATCACCCAAGTATATCTTGAATAATCATCCACAACAGCTAGACGGTATTTCTTTCCACCATTGCTGACTGGATCAATGGGTCCAAATAAGTCCATGTGTAGTAGCTCCAAGATTCTTTCAGAAGATTGGTGCTTCTTGCTTTTGAATGATGACTTCATTTGTTTACCCTTCTGACAGGCGTCACAGAGCTTGTCTTTGCTCATGACTGTTTTTGGAATCCCTTCAACCAAATCATTCTTGATTAATCTGTTAATGGTCTTGAAGTTTAAATGATTCATTCTCTTGTGCCATAGCCAACTAATTTCACTTGGTGTAGAAGCCACCAAACAAACACTTGAATTCTTGTCAACAGAATTCCAGTCGACTATGTAGACATTCCCTTGTCTCTTTCCAGATAAGATTACCTTCTTTGTACCAATCTGTTCAACGTAGCACTTATCTGTTGAGAAGATGACTGAATATCCTTTGTCACAAAATTGACTTATGCTCAGCAGATTATATTTGAGGCCTTTGACATATGAGACGTCAGATATCTCTATGTTTCCTCTGATTAATCTTTCTTTAGCTTTAATCTTGCCTTCTTTGCTGTCCCCAAATGTAACATTTGGACCATCCACAGCAACTGCATCAGTCAGCTCATGTATGCTTCCACACATGTGCCTTGAACATCCACTGTCCAAGTACCAAATCTTCTCTACTTTACTCCTACTCCTAATCCTAACCTACAAAACAAAAATAAAATTGTTTTAGGTACCCTTATTGAGAGGGTCCTGAAGGATTAGTTCCACCTTTGACAACCCAAGATGTTGATGTCTTAGGCTTCTTAGGTTTCTGAGTTTTGACAGGAGCATGAACAGTTTCATTTTTATCATAATTAGCAGATAAGTCATGTTGATGATCAGTATGATAAGAATAGTGTTCATAAGCAGGGTAAGGTGCATGATAAGCAGGATATGCATGCATTGGATGAGCAGGGTAAGGTGCATAGTAACTAGGAAATTGAGGTGCATGATACATAGGATGATATGCAGCAGGTTGCACATAATATGACTCATTTCCATACCAAGCATTTTGATTTTTCTTGTTTTTATGCTTCTTTGGTTTACTTACAGCTTGTTCATTAACAGACGACTTAGTTTTCTTACTAGTCTGATTAGTCTTAACCTCATCAGAAGACTTCCTAGGACACTTCTATTTGGGTTTACTAGTCTGTTTTTCTGCACTAGGCTCTTTGCTCTTTTTAGCCTTAGGAGTTTTCTTCTCCTTTAATACTTTCTCAGATGAGGTAGGTTTAGAAGTTTGAACATACAGAATGACCTTACTATTGTCAGCTGAAATGAATTTTTCAGTATGGTTCAATTCTAGTTTATCCTTTTCTAAAGGTGTCTCCTGTTTACTAGATGTATGCATGGATGTAACCGTTGACTTATCATGAGACTCAATAATTTTCTCAAGTTCCATGATTTTTCCTTTATAGACCTCACATTCAGCTTTCAGAGATTCATGCTCTTGCTCAAGCTGTTTATACTCAGCTGATTCTTTAGGCTTTTCAGCTTTAAGTTTCAGTGAGTTATTTTGCTCTTTTAGCAAGTTCATCTCTTCCTTAAGCTTAACAAATTCTCCAGCAATAGTAGTATTATTCAACATCATTTGCTCTAGGGAATTAAATAGTTCATTATCTTGAGGAGTTACCTCATCCTCTGAGTCATCAGATTCCTTAGCCATCAGGCAGAGGAGAGCAGGTTTCTCTTCATCAGAAGATTCTTCATTAGACGTGTCTGAATCTGAATCAGATGAGTAGACAGCAGTAAGCTTTTCTGCTTCAGCTACCATTGCTTTCCCTTTTTGATGCTTTCTTTCCTTTCTGATTCTCTTCTCTTCCTCAGTGTATTTCTCTGCTTTTGGATATGGACAGTCTCTGATGAAATGTCCCAATTTCCTGCAGTTATAACACATTAGTTTTGCTTTATAATCATCTTTTTCTTGAGAAGAAGAGTTAGGTTTAAAAGTAGAAGCAGCATGATTGTATTTGTTTTTCATCTTTCTCTTATAGAACTTCTTGAAGTTGTTCATCAATAATGCTACATCTCCAGCAGTGTACTCCTTCTTGTTGAGTAGTGATGCTTCATCAGATGAGTCCACATCTTGACTTCTATGTGCTGGTCTCCTGGTGTTTTCAGCAGCAACTAAGGCAGCTGTGGGTCCTGAAGTTGAGGTTTCTTCAATACCCATCCTAGGCAGTTTATACTCGAATGCCTTGAGTACAGAAAACAGCTCAGTAAGAGAGATTTTTCCCAAATCCCTTGATTCTTCCATTGCTGTCACCTTCATGTTGAACTTAGGAGGTAAGGCCTTCAGTACTCTGATGGTTATCTCCTTGTCTGTGAAGGTTTTTCCAAGCTTCAATACTTCATTTAATATTCTTGTAAACCTTGTATCCATCTGATCAATGGTTTCAGAGGATTTCATCTTGAAGTTATCTAGCTTTTCTAGAGCAACACTCAGCTGATGCTCTTTTATGGCGTCGTTCCCTTCGCTCATATCTCTGACTTTGTCCCACATCTCTTTTGCAGTCTTGCAATGTTTGACTTTGTCAAACCGATCATTGTCCAGGGCTTTAGTCATGATGAATCTCCCAACTTTGTCTAGATTGTAAAGCTTGATTTCTTCTGGAGTCATCTCATGAAGGTCTTTTTCCACAACCATATCGACTTCATTTATCTTTATGGTCTTTGTGAATCTGAATGGACCTTTAATGATACATGTATACATGTTGTCATTGTACTAGAAAGATTTCCATTCTAATCTTCCAGTCTTCAAAAGACATACCAGCAATGTGGGGAACATGGCTGATACAATCCATTTTTCAAAAAGTTTAGATTTTTCAAAAAGATGCTCTTTTGAAAAAGTTTTGAAAACCTTTGAAAAACACTTGGATCAAGCTCGTTGATCAGGCAGCTGATTCTAATGAACCACCTGCTCTGATACCACTTGTTGGTCCCAAGTGGTCAGATGAGGTCTAGAGGGGGGGGGGGTGAATAGACCTCTTCAAGTTTTTGAACTTAAAAACTTTTCAGTCTTCTGTCAGCAGACTAAGCTGATGAAGAACAGTAAGATTACTTCGCTGATCAAGAACAGGTCTAGAACAGCAGAGTGACCACTCTTCTTATAAATACTTAGCTGTTTTTCAACAGAATAGTTTTCTCAAGAGTTTACTTGCAGCGGATGTTTGAAAGTGTTTTTCACAAGTAGACTAAGTTCTTAAAAAGATTTTATCCCCAGTTTTACAAACTCCTTTTAAAATCCTTTAAATAATTCAAAGTGTTTAAATATGCAAACTTTAGATATGCAAGAAAACTTAAGTGCAAGATAACACAAAGAATTTTTATAGTGGTTATATGGATGAAAATCCTTTAGTCCACTCTTCCAGATCACTTAGATTCTGGGTTATACTATAATCACAAAGATTACAATATTTCTCCACTTATACCTAGACAACAAATGAAAAGGCTATAAGCTCACAATAGGAAATCACTCAGAAGTCCTATCCTCTAAAGTAGAATCACTCACAAAGATGGATTCTAACTTCGCACAACACTCAGCTAATACAAAATCACTCAGATAATGTTTTTCTGTTTTCTTCAACTGGGTTTCTGTCAACAGATGACTTCCACCAGACGAGTGAGCTGTTCGAGCTTCTTGAGACTTCGAAAATTTTCTGCTTTGAATGCGAGATCTCAGATGTTGTTGTGTATGTTGCTCGTTGAAATCAGCCCCTTTTATACTTGAATTTGAAAATAAGACCGTTGAAGGAAATCAAATCTTCAAATCCATAGCTTTAGCCCGAAATTAGAACGGTAACCTGCTACAGTACCTTTTCTGCTGTACTTTCCTGTAGCTGCATTAAATGCACTCTGCTGATCCGAGAGTTAATTCCAATCATTTGCCATTACTACCCTTCTCTTCCAGCATTTATTTCACTTGGGGCATTTATTACCGTTGAACTAATCTCTTGATCTCTTATACTCTGCTGATCGAAGCGACCCATCTGATAGACACTCTGCTGATCAAACTCTGAACTAATCTGATTTGAGTCAGCTGATAGTCTACTCTTTTGTTCGCTGTTTCAGCATGAGATCACTAGTCTTCTGGGCTTTGAACTTTGAACTCTTCTGATGTCTTCTTTTACTTGTTCAAAATTCTTCTAAGGGAACTAAGCTTCCATACTTAGCTGATTATGATGTTTTGGAAATCATCAAAACCTTCCCTTAATTACTTGTCTTCTTTGCACTTCATCTTCATCTTCATCCAACAATGTGACTTTTTGAATATTATGGGATCAGAAGGCAAAATGAAATTTAAGGAAGCTGAGATCTCCATCCTTTTTGAGAATTACAAATGAAGTATTCAAACCACCTCCCTATTTATAGGGATAGATCTGAGTAATCCAACGGCTGGATAGATATTTGATCAAGGGACGGAAATGCGACCTTTTGACTTCCCGTAATTAATGCGAGTAAGTTGGAACGGCACCTCTCTGATCGACTCAACGAATCGTTGACAAAAGAAACTTTAGATCGAAGCGATCAAAGAACAATCGAAACAGATCTAAAAGGAGCTCCGGACCAGAAAGGTTTGCACTGTTATTGATAGTCGCTCGACAGAGAGCTTAAGATCCTCAACGAAGGCATGCAAGTTTACACCGTTATGAAAAAATACTGGCTCGCCTAGAAGTATAAGACCAAACCCTCCATCATACGAGGGTCGTCACTGCCTCATATATTATATGGAAAATTATTAATTGGCTATACAAGAGCTCCACTGGAGTCCAAGAAGTCTGACGCCGATATTAAGACGGTAACTACCATCATTCCAGACTGCACTATCGCCGCTGCCTAACATTCCAAAGAATTGCGGAAGGAGGTCTGAACAGGCCAGATCTGGCTAATAATTCTACCTTTTCCAATTCCTCCCATATCAAAGAAATGATATATTGGTACCCTGGTTGTTCTGTTTGAGGAACATGTAACTCACAATCAGTACAGAGAAACATAAATTTTAGGAAGATACCTAGAGAGATATCTTCTCTTCAAACTTAGTCCTATGGAAAGAAAAGCGGAGTTCAACAGAAGGAATGATAGCCTCCTTATATAAGATATACATGACAAAAAGACAAATCTACAAGGCATTGATTGAACATCGATCAGAACGCTGAGCGTTCCTTAACAATTATTCAATCAATTATCGATACGAGTGACCTACTGTCTACATTTTAATGTCTAACGTGACTTTGGATATAACCCAAGGGACCATACTTGGTGGATCATCATTCTTAATTTAAAAAAAAAAAGTTTTGATTGGCAGAACAAACATTATATCATTCAGTTACTTAAACACTGATCGAGCAAGACTAAGCTACATTTTCAAAGACTGGATATTCTATCAGAAGACCAATATGAGATAAATATGCTAATCTATACTGATTATTTCAAGAAAGTTATATTTATGCATAACAGCAAGATATGCATAACTAAATATATCTATGGATTGAAAATAATCAAGGCATGGATCTGCCCGTAAAAGATCATAGTTTTTAATTAAATCATTCTCCCAATACAAAATCTTCAGCCCAAGCGACTACACAAAAAGTTTGGGCACTATAAAAAAAAAAGCCGGGTCGAACAGATCACCGAGAAGGGTTGTTATCAACAGGCCGACTAGCAGAAACAGTCCTCCGAGGAGTCAAGTTACCTACAAACGCCATCAACTCCTCCTGACGCTTTAGATAACCGGCATCATAGCCTTCCTCATAGGCCTGCCGTCGAGACTCCTCTGCTAGGGCAGCAGCCTGAACCAAATCACTTTTCTCTTTCTCCCATACAGATTTCTCTTCTTGTAATTTTTTCAGATCATCATTGGCAAGCTGCAATTGGAGTGTCTGCCCTGTGACCTTCGCCGACTCCGACTCCAAACGACGTTGATAAGCATCCTTGCTGATCCACAGATCATCATTTTGCACACCCAACTGGAGTGCAAAATACTTAGCCTAGAAAAGAAAATAGTCCTTACTTAACAAGGCAATCAAAATAAAAGCGGAAAAAATAATCAAAGATGTGTCTACCTGCTCGCATAACTTCACCAGCGACTGAACAAGGCGAACATTGGAAGTACCCTCAAGCTTCCTCAACTCACCAGGAAAAATAGTGCTCAGGCCCATATCCCAGGACAAAGCGTCAGGCTCAACAGAGCCAGGCAGTTCACTACCAAAAGGAACATTGTCAGGACGTGGAGTCACCGACTGCATAATATCCTTAACTTGCTCAAGGATGCAACGGTCATCTAACAAACGGGGGGATTCCCTCTCGTTGGGACTAACCGAGGTCTCCTTACCCGAAGCAGAAATAACGGTCCAACGACCAGACCTTGACCCAATTCGACCTCCAGAAGGCCCGCCGGATTCGAAGGAAGTAGTAACAACAGTTGTATCATTAAATAAAAAATCAGAGAAATCTTGGGAGATAGATTGTGTCATGGACGGATCCAAAAAAGAATCTCCACCAACCGCCCCCGTGGCATCTACACTTTGGTGTCCGCTGACAAGCAGGGCGCTAGAAATAGTAGAAGGAACGGAGTTGTTAGGGACCCCTTCATGAAAACCATGCTCAAAAGAAAAGACACCTGAAGAAACAGGTACATTAAAAGTCTGCTCCATGTTAGACATATCACCAAAGGCCACCCGACCAGGGGAAGGCCTACTTCCGACTTCACCGGAAGAAGAAAAGTTTGGTTGTGCAAAAGATGAACTAACTACAGAAAGAGGTTCAGAAGGGACGACAAGAGTATCGATCGCCGACCTACTAACAGAGGACGAACGAGGAGGTTCCATCGAGGGCCCCTCTGTTCGAGACTTCTTCAGTCTGAAATTGCTAGCGTTCTCACGGGAAGGACGCTTCGATGTGTTACCGAAAAGATTACTCATGATCAGAATTCAAAAAGTAAAATTAAAATATCGAGAAAGCTTATCGACCTGCTAAAGAAAGAGTATTCTGTTAAGAAATGAGCAAAGCGGTAAATAGCGAGACAAGTTTTTACCTTTTATATTTATACTATACGAAAAGACGCGATAGACCCAAAGAAAGGGCACGAAATACAGAAACTATCCTTGGAATAAACACTAGAATTTGAAAAGACATACGCATAATGATTACGGCGAAATTAATGACTTGTCTGAAAAGACACAGTGAAGACGAAAGGACGTGACTGTCAGAATATGAAACGTTAAGCTTACAAAGGAATAAAAAAGTAACGTTACATTTAGACTTACGATAAATAATTACAAAGGTTATTTCACAAATCAATATATCAAGCAGCTTGCTCGCCATCCGGAATCTTCTGTTCGCTAGCGACGTCTCCTTCTTTTGCTGGCTCAAAATCCTCTTCCTCTTCCTCTGGATCGATAAAGCTGTCATCGACCTCGTCATTAATATCGGAAAGAGGAATCGGCAATGGATTTCCAAACTCTTTGACGAGGTGAGCCAAAGGAAATTTTTGATAAACGACGTCCGGAAGCTCGGAAGGAGAATATACTTCGCCATAACGATTCAACCGAATGTGCGCCGTTTTAAAATATTCCTTTCGACGATCATCTATCATTTCAAAAGCGACCAACTGATGAACCGCCTTCTTGAACGTACTTTCTAGGAGCGGACCGACCATTTGATATACCAACGCCGTATGAACAGGAGAGCTGAGGAATTCACGAACCACCTTCTCGTCAGGATTCCGGCCATAACGATCCCTGAGTCCACTAAGAGGAATGTCCCTCTCATACTCCTCTAAGGAAGCCTGAAGACTTGCTACTTGAGATTCCAACTCGCTAATTCGAGTAGTACTCTGAAATTGGAATTCTTCTAACTTTTTAGCAAATTGATTGGCTTGTTCCTGAACACGAGAAGTCTCCAGAACCCTGTCTATAATCTCCTGATCATCAGTCCCCGTAGCCCGAGTCTCTACGACCGGAAGAGAAGAACTCATTGAAGGACCAACCTCTGAACTAGAAGCCTTATGAAATAAAGCTTTATATTTCTCATCCAGAAACTCACATTGTTGTTTCCAGAGTGCAGTTTCATAGGCATATGATGCTAAACAAGTCTTAGTCTGAAAAAAAAAAAAAAAAAAAAAAAAAGGGGTAAAAAAATGAATTAGCAAACTAAAATGATCCTCGAAGGAAAATATCCTATAAAGCAAACTTAAAAAGAGATCACCTTTTCAGCATAAAGGGAAGCTCGCTGAAACTTCTCCAAAGGATCCTTCCGAAGAAGCTTATTCATATCGCGAGTAAAAACACCGGACAAAAGAACATGAGTTGCCTTATCCACTGCATTTTCGCTCTCGTCGTGGACTAAAGAATCATTCTCGGGGTAGCCAACGGCTCTCTTTCCCTCTAAGTGATCCTCGATCATTTCAACCAAAGTAGATTTTGGATGATTGTCGCCGAGTAAAGAAAGATCGTTACCAGAACGACCATAGTAGCTCTTCTTTCTCTCCACCGGATTATTATTAGGATGAGGCATCGACCAGCTGCGACATCCACGTATACCCAAAGATGTCCTAAGCTGGAGGGGGGATAACCGGATCCTGTTCCCTGACGAATAGGGGATTCTTGAGAAGAATCTGGAGATTCCTCTCCATTCTCTTCGGAGTCATGACTCAACTCCAGTTTCCTCTTCCGAGACGCTCTCTGCTCGATAGGAACGTTCTCTATGGTTTTGGAGGATTTAGACAACACCATTTTTCCCTTTGAAGAATGACGGGAATTTTCTACCATATGAGCTGAAAAAGAATCAAGATTAAAGTCAGACCTTCTGTAGAAAAGGGATCATCACAACGCTAAGCTGAAATAAATACTTACCAAGCGATTCAGATGATGAAGTGATTGGAAAAACATGAGCACTCAATCCCGCTTTACGAAGGAAAACTTCTCCAATCAGAAGAGCACTCTGATATTTGTTGGCACGCATAGCGTGGATTTCACCAATAAACTGAGAATCATCAGGAATAAGTTCACCAGTCGGCAGGCGACCTCCGTAAACCCATTTGGAGTCATGATCCCACGAGAAGGGCGTAGTCGAACCATCAGCCAAACGAAGATGAGATGGGGGACGAACAAAGAAAAAATGAGATTTCCAAGAGGGGTTGCTAGAAACTGGGGAGTCAAAGATCGCTCGACTAGGCTTTTGACTAGCGAAAAAATATCCGCGATTGGAGGAACTGGAAATGTTAAACCGAAACAATTGTGTAAAGTTACGAAAGGAGGGTTGGAACCCTTTCGCTATCATTAAGACAGAAAAACAAACCACGAAGGCCAAGGAATTAGGGACTAATTGTGTCAAGGACACACTGAATATTTTTAAAATATCGAGAAAGAGGGCAGACAACGGAAGACGCAGACCGCTACTAAAATGGGCTGTGTAAAAGGCTCGACATCCCTCCGGCGGTGAAGTAACCCTAGCAGAAGGAGAAGGGAGAAGTATCTCAGAACCTTCCGGAAAATACTTGGCATAATTGCCTACAACCTTGGAGAAATTATCCATAGTATAAGCACAGGCAAGATCCTCAATTGGTTCGGAAATTTGAGGAGCTGTTCCTTTGCCTTTCTTAGCTCGGGCAGCGACGTCCATATCGAAAAGAATTTGTACCTTGAAGGTGTCTTCAGAGGGAATAACGAATTTTGAAACTCCAATTTGCTCGCTCGAAGGATTGGAATGTAACGCTTCCTCGATAATAGGAGCGACGCTCTCCTTTAAGGAGGAAGAAGATTTTCTTATAGAAGCCATCTTTTAGGATCCTCGGAGGGTATCAGTCGATAAAAGCAAAATTTTAAATGATAAACGACAAAGCAAGAAAATGACTGCGAGGATAAAGGAAGTATAAAGTAAAAATGACGAACTTAATAGTCACCTATTTATAGTGAGAAGTGAAAAGACGTTTCGAACTCCTCACAACTAATCACGTTCCCGCCAAAACAGTAAAAGACGAAGGGCCTCCCCAAAGGGACGCGTAGCGGTTCATAATTGGGAAGAGAAAACGACTATCTATGATGCGTAGCACTCTTTTCCTTACTTAGAATTTTTTCCCATAGGGTTTTTTCTTAAATAAGGTTTTTAACGAGGCACAATTCATAGAAAATAACAGTCGTAAGAAACCATCTACTTCTACGAGCCTTTACTACATATACGCTCGAAGAAGTGAGGGAGTACTGATGGGGGCTATTTCGCACCCCTTAAAATATTCAGATCGACTAAGCTATATAAGATCGTTTCGACCAGACAGGTCAGTTCGGGATCGTCTATCGACCCGATAGAATACGACTCTCCTCAACAAGCAGACTAGAATCCGGACTCAAGAAGGACAACTGGGCCGAGTCCTATTAGGATTATGTTTTCTTGTAAAACTAGGTTTAATGAGATATAAATACCTAGTTTATGATTGTATTATACACACTTTACATACACAGCTTACGCTTGTATACAAAATAATCTAAGATTATTGAATAGAAAAGCTTTTGCTATACTATAATATTCATGGTTTGTCTTTATTACTGATTGTTCCATCTAATTGTTCTTCCTTGAGATTGATCCATCCGGAATAAAGTAACAAAGCCCTTTAATTCATATATATTCAGAATCCCCAATATCACCTATTCACTGATATAATTAACCCGACGAAATTCGGTTAAATCAGATAGGCTCGGACCATAAACACCATTCTATGCGCCCGTTTTACGATTTAATATTATAATTGAATTTTAGGTTCAATTGGAGGTTTTCTGAAATGTTCAAGTACGAGGTCTTATCAGATTATCAATTATATTGTATACGTTTTTCTATCCTAAGCATGCATCTCATACATCAAAGAATAATTACGAAAAAGTAAACATTCATCACCTAGCATGATATGATTGATCGATTGCCCATCCTATGCGATCCATCACGAGCCATGTGATGGATCAATTGGTCAGTCTAGGGTGGAAATTAAATGTCCTAACTATTACAATTTACAAACCCATACATCATGGGCCTTCTTGTAATATCCACCTTGATTGGGCCTCCATGTCCTCCAAGGTTATGGGCCTCCATGTGGATCTCCAAGTCTTCATGAGGTCTTCTCGGCTCCAAGCCTAATCTAAGTCTAACTTATAAAAATAAATGGTCCTATTCTATTACATTCGTTTGCGCAAGCAAGGGCACCAATCAGACCCATTTAATTACAACCCACAACATTAACAAACCAAAACTACACAGGGCTTAAGGGCAAAATCGACCAATCCACATATTCACTCAAGAACATGCATAAATTCACATAAGGGCATAAATGTAAATTTATCGGCTCCTTTAATTTTATTTCACAAAAAATTATCCAAGTTAATTAAATTTTGAATTAACAATTAATCTCTAAGATTAATTAACTCTTACTTGAGTTCTAAGTAATCTACAACTCTTATCTTGATAAAGTTGGTTAATTAAGATAGTTACAAATCTTCCAAGATTACTATCTTATCCAAAACTCTAAGTTTCCCAATTTTACAAATCTCTAAGATTCTCAAGATAATCCTATTTTGACTAGATTAGTTAACTAAGGTAGTGTCCAAATACACCAAGATTTCTACCTTATCAAAAACTCCAAGTTTCCTAATTTAATAAGATCTCTAAGATCTTTAATCTTGGTAACTTACTAGAAGAGATTAACTTTAATTAAATCTCTTATCACAATTGAAACTCTAAGTTTCCTTAATTAATAAGATCTCTAAGATCTTTAATCTTGATAATTAACTAGAAGACATTAATTCTAATTAAATGTCTTATCACAAATGAAACTCTTAGTTTCCTTGTTAATTAGATCTCTAAGATCAATCCAAGATTCACCAAGATTCCATAACAACCAAATCTCCAAGATTTTCAGATGTATCAAAATAGGCAGAATTAGAGTCCAACCGAAAATCAGCCAATATGTGACCAATCGAGGACTGCCACGTGGCCAACACACGCGACCACAAAGCCCGTGCGCGGGCTGTCTGTTGCAGCCGCGGCTGCGCGTGGCAGTGCACGACAACGTGCGGCTGTGCGTGACAGCACGCGGCAGACAGCCCGTAGGCTGCTGCCGTGTGCCGCACGCGCAGCTAGTGTGCTGCTAGCACGCTGCCGTGGGCAGCAGCCCACGGTGGCCGCCTAGCCACGGTGCGTTGTCGCACACCGCCGCGTGCCACCGCGGTTGGATCCAATTAAATTTTTTTTTGTTCGATTACTCTGATTTAATTAAACAGATCTAATTAATTAAATCCGAATCCAAAATAAAAATTAACACGATAAAATTTTCGAATCAAAATTTTACATTAACTCCAAGTTAACAAATCTACGTCCTAAAACATATATAGTTAAAGAACTAGCCTTACATAAATCAAACATATGATTTAAAACACAGAATTTGCAAATTCATATATATACAAAGCCTAGAGTTGGCTCTGATACCACTGTTGGGATTCGGTAAGATAAACAGCCTTAGGCACAGCGGAATTTAATAATTTTAGGACCTCTTACGGAATCTTGTCAGGATACTACTCTAGGTGTATATATATGAATATTAAATAAAACGACAGTATAAACAGTTTACATGTTATACCTGTCTCCTTGCAAATCCTAGTTGGCAGATGAAGTCAAGATTCTCCCTCGGTTGGTCGATCCTATGCCCTGCAGTAGCGCCCCACGTATTGCGCCTCTATGGGTTGATACACCACAATTACTCGAAATTTAATATACCCTGATCGGCTAGAACACATGATATATTAAGATATGGGTTTAGGAAACGAACTTGGAACAAAAACAAAAATCGAAAAATTCTTCCAAGGAAGAACAGGGTTCGGGCGATTTGTGTTTGGGAGAGCGGGAGAGTGTTTTTCTTGACTTGGCCTTTTTGGCTCTTAAAAATTCTGTGTGAGATATGACATCAAGTCCCCTATTTATAGGAATCTCATTAACCTAATCCTCCTAGGACTAGGACTCCAAGTCTCCTACATGGGCCATGGCCCTTTTAATTAGAAGACTAAGTCTTCCTAATTAATTCATGGCCCATTCAATTAATTTAATTAGGATTTATTTAATTTTCCAATTAAATAGCCCAATTAATGAATTAATCTCCCTATTAATTAAATTAGACTTTAAGTCTATTTAATTAAATATTCCTATAATTAATTAAATCCAACTTAATTAATTAACTCACAAATTAAATTCCAATTTAATTTATAATCTTGATCCAATTCCAATCGGATCCAATTTGTTCCAATTGGGTCGACCCAGTCACCAATCGACCCAGTCGATTCGGTCGACCCAGTTGTTTCCTTTTCCTTCGCTTTCGCTTCATGTGTATTGTGTATGCCCCCATAGGTTCACCACATAATTGGTCGTGGGTTATAATTAAATATTAATTTAATCACTCAAGTATTAAATACTTTAAATCAGTCGAACACTCTGTCGACTGACCATTCCAAATTTAGCACCCCTGCCAATTTAGGAATTTTCCCACACTCCACGGTCGATGTCTGGCCACAAGCCCATGGAGCCCAATCACTGGTGAATTAATTCAGTGAACCTTTTAATCATTTACAATTACCATATATGCCATAATCTCTCCATCAACCAATCTCCCAGTCGAGACTTAAGGGTATGGTCTTTCATCGGTCTTCCTTTTCTTTTGTCTTGACCTTATGCATTCTGGTCTCGAAATAATTCTCTTTGACTTAATCTTTATGAGCTACTTACATAAAGTCGTCAGATACCTCGGCCGAGGATTTTACCAGAATTAATTTGTCACATAAATCCATAGGACAATTTCCAACCTATCAAGTCGGGTCAATGGATCATTTGTTGATGATATGAACCTGCATACGAGTTCCTCTATACCCAACATGAGTCCACAGAGACCTTCTGGTAATCTCCAGTCAGTCGGAACTCACATCAAAGTATAGACGTTCTCGCACCAGATAAACCCTATCACCTCAAGTATTTAGGGATCGTTCCTCGTATACTATCGTAAATTGGAATAACTTCATCCCCGATATGCGACTACCGCTTCCATGGTGAGTTATTTCCTAATTGGGGTATTCAGTGCACTTGCCATCCCAGCAAGCCACCCACTTATGTGTATCGACTATCCCAGTCACGCTCGTGGACTCCAGCATTCTCCAGTTCATCAAAGTATACATAATAGTGAGAGACTAACCGAATCCAACGATGTCCTATCTCGATTGGATTCTGCGACTCTTGAATATGTTCTAGATCACGGCCTTGGAGATCAGTCCACGGGTTGTCCCATAGCCCTGTGATCTAAGGACTTCTATCCTTATGCGTAGATAATTATTACATAAGATAAAGATGACCATATAATAATAAAATGCATTTATTAATCCAATTGAATGGTCCCTTTAATTAAATGCAGCCAAAATATCTTTATTAATAATGTCTTACGTGTAACTCTTCCCCGTTTGTTGTCGTAGTCTTAAAGCAAGTTCATTAAAAACCGTTGTGTTTGGCCAGGTATAATGTATTGTGCCAGCTCTCGTTTCATCAATCAACATTGCCAAGAAAAGTTCGAGGTCAGCTTGAACCCAAAATACTGCAACCATTAAACTAAGTACAAAACAACAATTTATTGTATTAACATTTAATACAATTTAAAAATTTTAAAAATTTCAAAAAATTCTAAATTAAACTCCATATTCTAGAAATCCTAGGTTTAAGAATAGTACGACTCTCCACCATCATTCCCTAATTTTGTTCGCATTACACCTTAATTAAGAACATAACTAAAAACCAACCATCAATCTTTGTCTCTCCTCTAGGTCGGAAATTTGGTTCGGTTTTTGTGTACCCATGCGTCGCAATTATAACAATTACAAAATTCACAATAACGAGAATTGATCTATAACTCAACAATTAGGAATAACGAGAAGATTTCCGACCATACCTTATTCTCCGTGGTTTTTTTTTTTTTTTTAGTCTTCCAGAACTCCAAAACAAATCGCCTTATTCGAATAATTTGGTTCAATGTGATTTTATAATAAAGAGTCACACTAATTTAAGAGTCCCTAAAAATTTAAAAGTCTATTTAGTGTGAGATTATATTGTCTTCTTTAATTTTTGGTAGAATTCCTTAAATAGATTGATTATAGACTAAGTTTTTTAAATATTAAAGAGTCCCTAGTAATTTTTAATTGCAGAAGGTAATAATTTTTATAATATTTCCCATGATCTTGAATCCCTATATTTGAGGAACTAGTTTCCTAATTAAACTCAAGATTAGTAAACCGCCTCTGCCTCTAATGTTGGGATGATTCGATTTTTTTTTTTTTTTTGAAATATTTCCCACGGTTTTAGGACTCCATATCTTGGATGAACAAGTATCCTAATTAAACTCAATCACATAAACAATAATTTAAAAAAAAGAAATTGCCTACACTACATAAACAACCGATTCGCAGTTTTTTTATACAACTGCTCAATTTTAATTCAATTTTTACTGCTCATAACCTTGTTCTCTCTCAAAAACTTGTTATTCGATAAATTTAGTATTGCTGGAATCACAATCACATCGAGGTTCGAGGTTCTTGCATTCAAGATTGATTTGAATATGTGAGTTATTACTACCACTTTATGTGATTTTAATTACATATATGTGTTATTAATGTTATCATACAAGTAATTTCCTCGATTTCAATGTGATTTTAGATTCAATTTAATAGGACTTTTGATGGAAATTTGTTATTATGTTTTCTTGGATAATATGTCATTGATGGAAATTATATACTTTTATTCAATTAGATTTGTCATGAAATTTAAGACATGTACATAATCTATAGTGTATAATTGAAGTTTGATTTCCAAGTAATGATATTATAGTGTATTATTTTAATTCTATAGTGTATAATTGAAAGGAACATCGGTGTTTATAGTTGGAGAATCGACTGAAATAAACCACAAAATAGCTCGAGAATTAGCTGTTGGTCTTGGATATGGGAATCTTTTTATTTTTTGCTTACTACTTATATTTGGTGTCTTGAACAAAAATCACGGGGAAAGAGAGGACTTAAAGAATTTTTAGTATTTATTGTGTAATTTTACTCTATGTTGTTGAACTTCCCATGTTGATATACTTACGTTCACGGAGACAATTTCCAACTAATGATATTATAGTGTATTACTACATATTAATATAAATTTATTATTCTTCTTGTAAAAAAGTTACATAATATATATTCAATTTGTGTAGGGAAAAATCATCAAATGGAAAGAGAAAGGCCGGATATGTAAATGATACTCCTAACATTCTCAAAAAGCTTTCAAGGGATTACGCTAATGTGAGAAATATATTATGATGTATATAGACTTATTTCTATGTATATCATGTTTTTACATAGATAATTACAGAGTATATATCAATTTTCGTGCAGGATGGATCCCAACAAACACGAAGTGAAAGTTTCAAACAAGACAAACTTAAAATTCAGCATAGCGATTTACTGAATTTCATACAACCCAAAAAGGTTACAATATTTATTGTTTTTTATAAACTTTATTAACAATTTGAAGTATATGCATAGATGTTGTGTTAAATAGTTCATATGATTATTTGTAGTCATTCGAAGTTTGTTATGCTTGTTGACCCATTTTGAAGTTTCTATTTTCGTTAGAAGTTAATATGAAATTATGGTATTAATACTATATCACTAACATGTGGCAATCAACACATGCAGCCACAACCTCTGAATATGAGGATGTCACTCCCTAGATTGGTGGCGGTGAATAAAATACTAAATAACTCTCAACTGGCAGTGGTAGACCAAATGGGGTTTGGATCGTTGGCAAGACTTGAGTATGTTGCTCTTAATCGTGAAATGATACGTTGGATCATAGAACAATATAACCCCACAACAAATATGCTGAATATACATGGTGAGGAGTTTGAGTTGACTAAGTTCACAGTTCATGAGGCGTTTGGAATTCCGCACACGGGTGATCAAATCTATTTCAACTACATAGACAAGTTTGGCCTCGATAAATACAAATCACTTCTCCCAATCAAACGGGGTCAAGTTGACATGATAGAGTTGATGAAAACACTGTTGAATTACTCGAGTAGTGGAAATGAATTCAAGGTCATGTATTTGACATTACTGTTTGGCGTGTTTCTCTTTCCGGGAACCCAATACCACATTCCTTTTGAAAGCTTGAACCTACTTGTTAACTTGGACAAAATTCCTAATATAGATTGGGCATCCCTAGTTATTGATAAGTTAAATGAAGGTGTAAGATTCGCAAAATCAAACAGCCAAGGTTATGCATGTGGATGTTTATTTTTACTTCAGGTACAATAAAAAATTATTTATTTTATTTGTGATACTATTTTACACATTATTATTTATTGTGAACATCTTACCAATTTAACTTATGTAATGTAGATAATATTCATGGGAAGAGTTTGTACGAAAGGTGCAAACCACACACTCGATTTGAAGAATGAGATTCCTTTTATAACCTTTTTGTCAAAGGAACGATATAAAATGTTATTGGCTGAACTGCAGTCTAATGGAGGTTACTGGAATGTGAAGTCAAATATTTAATGCAAATGAACTATGCTCAAATGCACATTTCATTATAGAATAAAATGTATATTGACATTTACTGATACCTCAAAATTTTTCATTTTCAGACTATGACTTTTGAGGCTAAGAAATCTGATTTTGAGCAGTTGGATGCTTGGGAAGAATTAGAATCCAAGAGAAACAATCCAGCAACTGGTTACATTGACCCAATAATGGACATGAACCATGCCGAATACATGGAAACATACGGGCAATAAGAGAATCGATTGCAGTCACACTCTAGCAATCTCACTGGAGACACGGATAAGGCGGGGGTGTTTGCATCGTTATCAGGCAGGATTAATGTTATTGAGTATCAAGTCGTCCAATTGACAAACATATTGAACGTGATTTTAATGCAACAACAAAACAATAACATGTCGTCAAGGGCAAAACAGATCTCACCATTTTATATGGTTGCCAATAATATCCAGTCATGCCTAGAAAAGATACCACAAACTGTTGAATCCACACTTCGTGCTACATTGTCTAACTTGTTGAGGGCGCAAGCGGGAAAAGTGTATGGTACTCCATCCGTGAATAATCAAGGATCTTGTTCGAAATCAACCCAGCGACATGGTAGCCAAAAAGCAAAAACTTCCTACCCAAGAACTAGGTCTCGAAGCAAACAAGAAACACGCCTAAGACTTTGAATTTTAATGGTAGTTCAAAGAAAAGTGGTGATAATTCAGACCAGTTTGATTTCAATGGAGACGATGATTTCATGGTTGAAGATGGTGATCAGTTGGATTCAGACCCTTGCAATCCATTAGCTATGAATGATGAAATAGAGAAATTCTTATTCAACCAAAATCTTGATCAAAGGTAAACATGCATTTTCAGGTACTCTAATGAGAATTATTGATTTATAATCAACATTCAAGATAATTTTTATTTATTGCTTGTAGTGAGATTGTTGTGGACCTTGGTATTTGGTTTCTAAAAAGGACAGATATTCGATGCTTGTTGCCTGCAATTGAGATAGTTGCAAATGTAAGTACAAAATATTTCTCAAGTTTATTAATCTACTTATCACCTCATTTAAAAAGGAACGCTAATTATATTAATGCAAGTGATAGACTGCATTGCATATATGCTTTCTCTGGACACGTCTCAGGAGGATATTTCTCAGCGTCTATGGTACTTTCCAGCTGTATTTTCGGTAAGTATAAAAATTCATGTGAAATACATTGTCAATATATAAATTTCCATAGTTAATAATCAAAATTATTATCAATTCATTTGTCTATGTAGCAACAACTCTTGAGTGATGAATTTTCTCTCCAATCAATCATGGATAACTTTTTGACGAGTGATACAAAGTATGTCAAGTCATTGGGAAATTGTGAAAAAATATTCATCCCAATTCACGACATGATGGATCACTGGTTTTGTGCGATAATAGACATCGAAACTCACATTGTAACTGTTTATGATTCTCTGGCATCAAGTGAAAGGAGCCCCTATCGTTTCGAACTTGTCAATCGTTTGGTACTTACACCCATATTAATCTACGTATACTTTAGTGTTATAATATGAAACCAGAATTTTAATTGTCAACTCAATTATACAGGTTACAAGATTAGAGAAATTGTTCCTACTTTGGGACCCCGTCGTGGCTAAATACAGATTCAAGCGGGAACTCTTAAATTTTGAAGCAGCGGATTGGGTACCACGTCAACCAAATGGGTATAATAGAATAGTGTCATTATACCGATAATTTCAAAAATATTCAGACTTGTTAAATTGGAAATTATTACTATGTACAGGTATGACTGCGGATTATATGTGTGCATGATAATGTTATTTGAAAAAGATTTCAAGGACGAGATGACGAGTGTAAGCATAAGTTTTAATCTTAAACATTAGATAGACTACATTGATGTGTTTTGCATATATAAATATTAACTTGATTCGTATCATTTGTAGGAAGAGTCTATGAATGCGAGGAAATCTTCGGCTGTCAAGCTTTACAAGTGCAAGTGGAACAAAGTTGCTTGGAATTCAGCACAATAATTATATTTTTCTTTACCAAATTGGGCGTTTAGGAAATTCTTTTGGTTTTTGTTATTATGTTGATAACTTTAGGAATATTCTATTTAATTTCTGGTTTTTAGACAACACATCTTGATGAAATTTGATGGTTTAGATTTATTCGATGATTCTTGGGTGTTCAGATTATATATGGTTAACCAAGTGATTTTTACTCAAACTGTTTGAATGAAATTAAGAAGGACAGTAAGCTGATTACATAAATCATAACAATATTTTGTAGTGTAAATATTCATACCAATCATATCTAAAAGTTCAAAATACATAAATTCAACATTCAATTTTTTTTTTAATGTCGCGGCGAGAATGTGGCAGAAACGAGGTCTTTTTTATATGAAACACATTGCAAACTTTCGCGCCTCAATCACGACATGTGGATGTTCGAATTCAAGGAGAGATCGTCTCTGTACCTCGAAAACAAACCGAAACCGAATAACACGTGAACACATTTGAAAATTTTGAACACAGAATTCGTCAAATAGATTAACCAAAAAGCAAAACAAATCCGAAAAAAGTACGACACGACAAAAAAAACACAAGCAAAGCAAAACAAAACAAAACAAAACAGAGTCTTTAGTGGTTTCGTGCATTGAGGGCTTGCTCTTCTTCATCATCAAATGTTGCTCGTCATCTTGACCTCTCGGCACCTGTGGAGGTAAATTGATACGCCTAGGAAGAGCAGGTTGCTGAACGACATCGTATCGGTCATCTCCGAGCACTGCACGAAACATAGCATCATGCCTATCACTCATGGCATAGACGTACCGAGCCAGCATCTGTTGCATGTCGCTCATGGTTTGGACTTTATCGTCCATGGATTGGACTCTGTCGTTCATGGCTTGGACAAGATGAGTCAATCTACCAATTTCATCTCGAGTACCCATTTGTGCCTGACTGCTTGGCTGCCCTACAACTTGACCGCCCTGACCCGGTTGATCCAGTTGACCTTCTTGATCAGGTTGACCCTCTTGACCTGCTTGACTATACGTGTAGTTTTTACCAGTGTATGCACTGTTGAAGTCTAACTTCAGAGACTTGCAGATAGTGTGTGTGCTGATCACGCCAGTCAACTTAGTCTTTTCAGTAATCTCCCCGAAGTTAACCCCCGCATTTCTACACAATCCATCAATGAGGTGCGGAAACATAAAACTCCTTACGTTAGCTTTCTCCTTCAAAATTGTTTCCTCGAGCACCTCATTTATAACCCGACCAACGTTGAATGTGAGCCCCCGGGAGAGTGCATAGAGTAGAGGGATGCGATCCTCATCGTAACTAGTGTTGTGTTATTCGGACGGAAGTGAGAAAGAAAGACCAAGGACCAGGCTTTCGCCTCCTGAATCAACCGGTTATTTGCCACCTTCGGAATACCCTGAACGACGGTTCCGGGCAAGGTGATGAACTCTTTCAATTGATCCATTGTTCTTCTACCTCTCCTGATGTCATCAAATAGTTCTTCAAGCTCATCCACTTGGTTAGGCCATTCGATCCTGTAATAGGCGTTAATAGTACGCGGATCGAATTGTATCTCTCTACCCCTCACATATGTGACATTGCCGTCCCTTTTCTAATCAGTGTTAGCGTAAAATTCTCTAACAATCTCGCCGGCGTAGGTATCACGAGGTGGCCTTTTCAAGAACTCAGTCCAACCTCTAAGGAAAGGCCTCCTTCTCGTAGTTCACGAATCTTTCAGAAACGAACGACTGGCTTTCGTCTTTGTTATATGCATCCGAGGTGTCTTTATGCAAGAACCTAAAGGTGTCATACTTTTCTTCGACCACCTTATTCTTTCCCTTCGGTTCCCTCTTCCTTTTAGGTGGTTCACTTGGTCTCGCTACTTTTGATTTTCTCGTCATTGTTAAACCGTTGGCTTCCCTTTGTATTAAAATGCACTAAATTTCCCCCAAACTTGTGTTACAACCACACAAATTCAATAAATTATACCCCGGCAACACCACAATCGAAAACTAGCAAAGAGGGTAAAAATTTCTTCGACGCAATTTATCAAGCACTTTGTGTGAACTCCTCAATTTACTAACTTTCTTCAATGTTCACAAGAACTTCCACCCAAAAATTCAACACCAATAAAAACAGTACCAACAAATCAATACCAACCAATCAAATCCAATAGAGTTAAGCCACACTTACCTTTTGGATTGGATTCGAAAATTTTTGATTTTTGAAGCTTTGTGGGAGAATTCGGGTTTGGTGTGATTGTGGGGGAATTGATTGCTTTTGGAGTGAATTGGGTGATTGAGAGTGAAGGAGAGATGGATTTGCTTGAGTTTGGGAAGATTAGAGTGAGTGAGAGACGAGAGAGATTGAGAGGGTTTTTGTTAGAGTGGGGGAGAATGTGAATTGAGAAGGAGAGATGGATTCCCTTTTATTCCTACGTCTCGCGGCCGCGAGACGTAGGCTGAAAGTCTGGCCAACTTTTGGCCTAAGTCTCGCGGCCGCGGGACTTAGCCTCGCGGCCGCGAGACGTAGGCCGAAAGTTGGCCAGACTTTCGGACTACGTCTCGCGACGGCAAGACGTAGGCCGCAAGTTTGCAGGCTTTCGGCCTAAGTCTCGCGGCCGTGGGGTCAAGTACCGCGGCCGCGATACGTAGGCAGAGAGTTGGCCTGGCTTACACTCGCCGCGGCGAGACACTGGCAGAAAGGTTCACATTCTCGCCACGGCCAGATTTTTCCTCACGGAGGTAGGGTACGCGTGTGGATCAAAATCTTTTCCATTGAAAAAATCAAAAATTGTTTGAATCATATGGCACGAAAACAAGTTGTAAATTCCGAACAATTGGCTCGAAAAGTGTCCAATATTTGGCCAACATCAACATAAATTCGAAAAGAAATATTTGGCTTGTATTTATCAATTATTTTCGTGTAACAAGATATCAATTTTGGTTACACATTTGAAAGTTGACATCAACCGCATCGATTATATGTGACGAAATATTACATATTACTGATTAAAAAAAAAGACAATAATTTATGGACAAAAGTCTGCTAAAATTGATATTTCTAAGAAAAATGTTTCATTTCAAACGTCTGGGCTGGGAATTGATTAAGTTGGTGGTCGTGGTCTGTATTAACCGAGTGTTGTCCATTCTTGCGGGGGAAAACCTATAATATAATTTCCAAAAACTTGCGAATTGTGAATACTTGGGCCTCCGTGCAATGCAAATACCATAGCATATTATTGTGAGTCAAAAAGTTCGACCATATTTGATTGAATAACTGAAATGTAAAAACTGTAATAATAATTACAGTTAAATTTTAACCTGTGGATTCATCGAGAATCGGACTTGAGGACAAATGCCAGGATTCGAATTTGGAAATTGAGGAGGGTGCATGCTAAAAAGAAGATTGGCGTGTGAGAATTGATGCTCGGGCATAGCAAATGATGACGTGATTGAAGGTTGGTGAATTGAATGGTTGGTTCCACCATTATCTCCAACATAATCATCATTTTGTGGTTCCTTATTATTCCTGTGAACACTAGTCGATGGCATGGTATCCTCTTTAGTACGAGAACTACTACCAAATTTTGGGTTCAACTCACAAGTTGTTACTGTATGTCCAATTTTCCTGAAAAATTAATAAACATAATATGATGAAGAATACTTTTAAGAATAATGACATTAACATAATAAGAATCCCTAGTAACTGACTTGCACAAGCCACAACGTTGCTTCTTCGCTTTGGTTCCACCTTTAGGAATAATCTTGTCGGGATCTACAACATTGTGGGAATGTTTCATAAATTCTTTTGGAATTTCCTCACCGTCAGACTCTGAAATTGCATCAGATTCATCCTCAGCCGCTGCTGCCAAATTTCTGACTTGCTGAATCGATTTATCAAAGAATCTTGTTCGCTTTTGGGAGGATAACTTAGATAAGTGCATACACTCCATGTTCATCTTAGAAAACCGAATTTCTTCAGGGTTGTCATCTCTTTGGAATGGAAAGCATTGATGAGTTTCCATCCAACATCAACAAATCATCGAGGATTAATACTATTTTCAAGAAATGTGGAAATTCTCATGTTCTTGAATGCACATATTATGTGCCGACAAGGAATTCCATCAGATTGAAGCATCAAACATTCACACTCGAATTTGGCCTCATCAAGATCAATAATGACAGAAAAACTGAGATGTTTTCCCTTCCTATGATCGCCAAATTGGAATCGGTACCGCTGATCTTTAAGTGGGGACCTACTCTCAAGTACAATATCCGGCTCAGCATTTATCTCAACTCGTATATGATGGAATATAGCTCTCATGCAGATGCGTCCAGCATGATCCTCAAGATTTCGTATTAACCCAACTTGGAGTTCCTTTGGTGGCTTCTCATAAACTTTTTGTATTTCATAGAACCTTTTCCCAATCTTTTTTAAAAAACTCTTGTTGTAATGTACAAAAAAATCCGTCAAACTAAAACTGGGTGCACCATTTGTTTTAATGCTGAATTCATGGATTCTGCACGTTGTGTGCTCCTCATCATAGAAAAGAAATGTCCCCGAAAGAATTCTTCTGCCCACTGATGCCGTTTTGAGTAAATTTCTAATATCCATGGATGATTTGTAACACCGTAATCCTCGATCAATTTAAACCATTTTTCTTCAAATTCATCGATAGAGCACGGCCTTTTCATCAATTGGGAGAACTTTGTTGAAAAATCTCCAGTTTTAATATTGGATTCGGCATTACGAGAAATATGCCAGCAACTAAGACGATGTTTCGCTTCGGGAAATTCACGATCCACAGCAACACGCATTGCACCGTCCTGGTCTGTCAAAACTGCCATAGGAGCTTTTCCATTCATGCTTTCACGAAAACTTCGTAGCAACCACCTGTATGATTCAATTGTCTCATTGTATAAAAAAGCGATTCCGAATATACATGTGCACAAATGACAGTTCACTCCCGAGAACATAACAATAGGAAACTGGTACATGTTAGTCTTGTAGGTACTGTCAAATAGTACAACATCACCAAAATGTTCATATTCAGCTCTTGACATTCCATCGCACCAAAAAAGTCTCGTCAATGCCCTATTTCCATCAAAAATGTACTTGAAACTCACTGATTCGTCTTTCAACTTCATACCTTCAAGTAGACCCAAAACAGTATTCACATTTGGGATCCTTCCTTTCTTCAAACGGAAGGAACAGAGATAGAATCAGACCGATTCCCGAAATGCCTTTCTGGATATTCCTCAATGTCCCGGCTATTCACGGAACGTGAGAAGCAGATGATTAATCATCTACTTTCCCACCTTCAATCCTTTTCAAACGTTCACTATTCAGATAGTTGTACCCATCTTTCCTATTAAGTACACCAGTTGCGCTGCCTCCCCCCAGTTCTTCTATAAAATCCAGAACATGACTAGGCTTAAATCCGACATTTGTCATCAAGTTCAACATTGACTTGGTTGATGGGGTCAAAAATTTGTATGCAATATCCTAACAAATAAGTATGATAATGATATTAACTAATTACAAAAAAATTAATCATTGCAGATTTTGAGGAATCAGATATTACCTATTACAACGTAGACGATGAGATGTATCAGAAGTTTCAAGAGGATGGTTGTGTTGCTGTTGGAATCTCGTCGCTTTATATTCTCCTGTATCACGATCGAGAGCAACACGAAAACTAGTTGTGCATCCACACCGTGTCTCTGATTTTTTTTTCCCGCTTTCGATCATAATCGTGTAGTTTTTGCGTGCGAAAGCCTTGTCGAGCACATAGCCATTCCCTGTTCAAAATGAGGCTAGTACCTTGTTGGGATATTCTAGTATAGGGCTCGATTGTCAATACAACAAAGTGCGGAATTTAAAATTTTTCGAGGTTCCTAATTGTCCCATGAATAGATCTCCATAGTTATTTATACGAAAAGCTTGAATCAAACAATAACATAATTATCAAAAGGGGGTTTTCGCAATTTACCTCACCACAGCTTGGTGGTGGTTACCTCCGGGCTTCTTTGTTCGATTCACAACGGAGTGATCCAAGTGTCTCACCTCCAGAATGTATCCACACCAATTGGATTGTAGCAACGTCTCCAAGTCACAGGCTAAGAACTAGATCTTAGAGATTGTCAAGAAAGGAATGAGCAGATCTATATCAGGATATCGATTTGGATCTGGATTAGGAGAATTGCAGGAAGACAACCATGACCACAGGACTTATGTGGCTAGGTTGGATCGACCAAGGGCGGCGCGGCTAGGCTTCGGATCCACCTAGGGCGGCGGGTAGGGTTTGGATCCAACTAGGGCGGCG
Source organism: Penstemon barbatus (assembly GCA_003313485.2). NCBI lineage: Eukaryota > Viridiplantae > Streptophyta > Magnoliopsida > Lamiales > Plantaginaceae > Penstemon > Penstemon barbatus. The sequence goes on along the minus strand of CM064881.1, from coordinate 50,765,965 downwards.
GCTAGAGTTTGGCCGAGAACTAGGGGCTAGGGGCGGTTTTTGGAGTTGGCAATTTCTTTTCTTCTTGTGTTGTGTAAAACTATTTTCTCAACTTTTTTGTCACTTTGGAAGATGTATGATGACTGATATTTATAAGAGAAGAGTTCTTCTCTTATGAGATATCTCATCAAGATATGGCAAATCTTTTCCTTATCATAATAGGAAACAAGATTTGACCAAATCTCTTGTTTGTAGCTTGATGACCAAGTAACAAACTCTTCCCTTCTTTTCCTCTCCAAAAAAATCGCCCCTTGCCTTTAATTAGCCAATCCGAAAATTGCTAATTATTTATTCTTCCTTCTTTACCAATTAACAACTTTAATTATTTATAATCAATTAGATAATCTTAATTAATTAATTAAACATCAATCAATTAGATATCCAATTAATATTCTCCCATTGAATTAATACCTTAATTCAATATCTTTGATTTAACAACTTTAAATCACTTATTTCCCTTTATAACTGTCACTGTCCAATTGTATTGTGTGTGACCCTCTGGGTTCACCATCAACTGGCAGCAGGCCCACGACTTTCGTGATTTAATTAACGAGCAATTAAATGCTCCGATCAATTAAACAACTTTTAATTGACCACTCCTATAATTAATTTCCCTATTAATTTAGGAGTACCCACACTTCATGGTCGATGTCTAGCCACAAACCCACGAAGCCCAATCAAAGGTGAATTGATTATTGTGAACCTCACCTCTTATAATTGCCATGTACATACGGTCCTTCTACGACTGATTTCCCGATCGAGACCTAGGGTGTGTGAATTGATCGGCACCTCTAATTATCTCGATAACTATACTTTCTAATTTTCCGACAATGATTCCAGTGTGACTGCCAAATTTGGAAACTCCTTCCAAATGCATCACCGACTATGGCCATAGGTTCCTCGGAATCAATTATCTAAGAAACGTATAGGAAATTCTCTCATCTTATCAGGATGAGGCGTTAGATCCTTTCTTAGTACTAACCACTCGCGTACACTTTTGTACGCACCCAACTTAGGCACTTTGTGGCCAGGCTACGTGACCAGTACCTAAATCTAAGTACGCACATTCATGTACCGAATTCGCCCTAGTACCTCAAGTCTAAGGACTAAATCGTACACTATTATAAGCCTTGAGAAACATCCCATCACCGATATGCGTCATGCGCTTCCACAATGGGTTTCTCTGTTCGGGTCGTTCGATGCGTTCAATCCTCCATTGAACCACCTACTCATATGCACTGGCCTCAAATGCCTTGCTCATGAAACGCTACAAATTCACTCCATGTGAATCATGCATACTTGTACAAGTCTTGGCGATTCCCACGATACCCCGTCTCGTTTGGAATCTATGACTTGGAACGGTTTTAAGATCACGACCTTTGAGACTGTTTCATGATTGCACTCAGTACTGAAGTGAATCGTCCCATAGTCTATTGTGACCTTAGGATTTCATCCAATCGCTTAGATAGGTTCGCGAGAGATGAAGTTGGCCATTGTTCAATTTCACATACTATGAATGAACGGCGTATTAATTATAAACCATAAGAAAATAGTACTTCATCAAGCTAATTAATATTGGCTTGCTGGGCACTATTCCATCATACTTTTCTTCTTTTTTATGGTGCTCTTCCGGACATCAAATCCAACCTCCCTTTCGTAATAAATATAGAATTCTTCTGCTTCCTTAACATTGTTGAACTTTAATGATCGAACACGATCAATGTTAGTGATATGATCACTTGAATCAGATTTGTCACTCCCCTTGTCCACATCTTCATTGCCACTGTTCCGATGCGATTTCGTATTTGAACCACTTTCTTCATTACAAAATGATGATGCTCCACTACTATTACTATAATCTGAATACAAATTATTACCATGTTCAATATAACAATTTATGAAAAATCGACTAGCAATAAGACATCGTTATAGATAAATGGGAAAGCTTATAAGAAACTGGATAAATAAATGGTGAATAACAAAAGTTTTACTCGGGGATCCCAAACAAAATGTATGTTCAAAAATCAAACATCCAACAAAATATCTACAATCTACTATATGTTATGAGCATTCTGCTTTACGTACTTATCTCCAGTTGGATTTAAAGCATCCAAAGTAGGACAAAACGGCTTCGGATAAAATACCCCCTACACAAGAAAGAAAAAAGACAATACTACTAGGAATTACACAGCTTTTGCAATCTCATCTAGGTTCCTATTAATAATAAGTAGGAGTATATTTTTTTATGCAGATCATCAGAACTCTGAATAACACAACAAGGTAATATTTCATCCTTGTTTGGCTTCCCTATAACTAAATAAAACAAGCAATCACAGCAGCAGAATGGAAGATAATATCTGCAACGAACTTTCTATTAAAACACCGAAAATGAAGCTTCATCGAGTATTAAATCAGTTGGATTCCAACATAGCTCAAAACGACATTACTAAACTATGTTTAGTTCTTCGATTATAGTATGTAATCATTAGGCAAAATAATATTCAAGCATTGCATACTAAATTACAGAACTTCAGGCCTTAATCTAATGAATTCCTCGGAAATTCATGAACTAAACACAGCGTAAAAATTACAAATTACAAATAAACAGATAACCTAATGTCAATAAAAAATGACAGAAAAGGAAACATAAATGGGATACAAAACCAGAACAAATTGTCTTGGAGTGTAAAATCTTGGACTAATATACAATTGCGAATAAAGTCTTATGAAAAGGTGAATATATGATTAAATCTCCAAGTGAAATCAAACCGTGTTGTTCGAACCCATTGGAAAAATATGTATATGTGAAACTTCAATTACCAATGCTTACATAACTATATGTATATAGTTATGTACCGCAACTAATTGTAAGAACAACTCCTTAAAATATCAAATTAGCGACTTTTGAAATTAAGATTATGATCAATTACTTACCATCTTCAATAGATAAATTCGGGCTTGCATCCTTGGCCTCTTTTATGATTGAGGAATTACCCACCATAATCAATACGTGTAAGAGAGTTTGGGTGATGAAGAATTTTGTGGCGGTGATGAAGATTAATTCGTGGAGAAAAAAAAACATGCTGTTAAATTTTGTGGAGTGATGAAGATTAATTTCGGAGAAAATTAATCTTGATGAAGATTAACCGTGAAGAAGATTAGATTTTGTTGGGTGATGAAGATTAATTTTGCAAAATCAGATATTGATTTTTGATGAGGAGGCATGATGAATTGAAGAAGATGGCGTGATGAATGAATTGGAGAAGATAGGCCGATGTTATTTTTTTTTATGATACCCTAATTGATCGACTCAATTGATTTAGATGATAGGCCGATTTGTTAACTTTTTTTTAATTTTTGATTCAAAGGTTATAAATGTCTTTTATTAATTGAAGATTATCTAAACTTTTAATTTAATTTTAAAAAAAAAAAGGGTAAAAGGGTCTATTTACAGATCGAGTCAACTCGCCGAGTCATATAATAGTTACGCACGCCACATGGTATCATTTCAGGGCCATCCCACATGTGAGGGCGAGTTATGGTGCCCGCACCTTAGAAGCCCCGTAGTAATTTATACGACTAACTTAGAAGTTGATAATTTACCAGAATCAATATCTTCACTAATAAGCTGAATGAAGATTTCTTTACCAATTGCATTAAGAAATGACTCCCACTGATCTTCAGTCTTTTCAGTCAACTTTTCCTTCATATTCTTCGTTACTGTAATCACCACAATCTTTTCTGCTGTCTCCACACCAGAATTGATGTCACCACTATTTATCACAAGCTTTTTATTTGCATGTGACTCTTGGTCTGAACCCGCTAAAGGTAGCACCCAGTATTTGGTGTTTTCCGGCGCCGGATATGAGATATGGACGCCGGAGAGTGGTAGTTTTCGGCTGAGTTGTAAGCATCTTTTTGCAACTGAATTACAAAGTTAGTATCAGTTGGAAAAAGGGTGGAAATATGGAAGAAGAGTATGGGTGCAAGGACTATTTTTTTTTTTTTTTTTTTTTGATAACCCATGTGTACAAGCTTACACTAGACTAATCCCGGACCCTCAGAACCCTTGCCCTAAAACCCTGAAGGATGTAAATCGCAGGATTCCACCAAGCCTCGGGATCCCACCATACTGCTGTACACTCTGCACACAAAGGAGTGGCGTGGTGTGTTATAATATTGGTATATATATATATATGTGTGTGTGTGTGTGTGTGTGTGTGTGTGTATGTGTGTGTGTGTGGAGAAAAAAATAATTATGGTAAAATTGTAGAAAACGTCTCAAACAAACTAATTAGTGAATTTGAATTTTTATCCCAAATTATATTACCTCACCGAATTTTGTCCCGCAATTTAATATTTGTTTTAAATATCGTCCCAAACTAATTTATAATTGTTGGATTAAGATGAAGATCAGAAAACAAGTAATTTTTAGAAGCTAAAGGGAGGTTTTGATGATTTCCAAAACATCTTAACCAGCTAAGTTAGGATAGCTTAGTTAAAAACTTTTAGAAGAATTTTGATCAGATATCAAGAACATATCAGTCAAGTCAAAATTCAATATGGTCCAGAAGACTACTGATCTGCTGTTGAAGGAAGAAATCAGATTGGTGAGAATCAGCCGACTCAAATCAGATTTGTTCAAGTTTGGGATCAGCTCAGATCATCATCAGACTAGTGTACTCATCAGCCAAGTGAATATGATCAGGAAGTCTCTCCAACGGTAATAAATGCACCTGGAGTAATTAATGATGAAGACTGGAGGTATTAACGACAAATGATTGAAGGAAAACCTTGTATCAGCTTAGTGCATTAAATGTTGTCTGACAAAAAGTACTGTTGACAGTACTGCTGCAGAGCAGAGAGCCGTTCGCAGAAATTAAGGACTAGTACCCGAGGAATTTGAATTCTGTCTTTCTTCAACGGACATTTTTCAAACCTGGATTATAAATACTGTAAACTAAGTGCTTATAGTATAACCTAAGATCTAAGTGACTTGGAAGAGTGTACTAAAGTATCCATATAACCACTATAAAAATTCTTTGTGTTTTAATTTGCATTATTTCCTTGCATATTTTCAAAGTTGCATAAAACACTTTAGAAAAATTGTTGAAAGATTCTTTAAAAGGAGTTTGTTAAAACTGGGGACAAATCTATCAAAAGGCTAGAAGTTTACTTGTGAAAAACACTTACAAAATATCCGCTGCAAGTATTCTGTTTTTAAAGCTAAGTTTGCTGAAATCAGCTAAGTAGAAATCAGAGAAGTTGTTAACTCTGATGTTCAAAGATTTGTTCACGATCAGCTTAGTCAGCTTACTGACCTATATCAGCTTAGTAAATTTTAACATGAATAATTATATAATATTGCAGAGTTCGGCCCAAATTAATTACAAGCTTGAACGTCATTTCATTAAATTAGAAATTTTATATTGAAATTAAATTCATACAAATTGGTAAATCATGGGACGAAATTTATCTCTTCTAAAGCTTATCTCAGTAATTAGTTTGGGACGTTTTCTGCAATTCTACCTTCTTATATTTATCTCTTCTAAAGCTTATCTATTAGGAACTAGTATTTCAAACACTTTGCATATGATTCCAATTAGATGAGATGACTATAAGAAAAAGTAATTCGGTTACTATTGGTTGGTGTTTTTAAAATCGGAGCCGGTTGATCCAGTTTAATCGTTAACTGGTCATTAATTTGGTCCGGTTTATCCCTAAAAATAAGTCCCCAAATCAGTCCTTAATTCGGTTTATCCCTAAAAATCAGCTCCAAAACCGATAAAACCAGTGAAGCAGTGGTTCACTTAAATTTTTTTTTTCTTTTTAAATTTAGAGATTTTTACATTTATATACTTTAATTGAAATAACATTCATTATTTTAGTGTTTTGACAATCAATGATGAACAATCAAAGTAATATTACATTTTGTTTAACATAAAGTACATACCCATTTTCTCATCATTTTGAATAATATTATTTTCTGTTTGAAATTATGCAAATCAATTACCATATAAACACCAAATGAACAAGCCAAAACTTTGAAAATAAGATGAACTTTTAATTTTGTTGTCTTGTTTTGAATGTATGTATCTTTGAGAGATACTTGATATTTATATTTTTGACATTGATCTTAATTTTTAAGACATTATGATTATTTGCATGAAACAATAACAATTTATATTGACAAAGAATGATAATTTTTTTGAATTATAATTGTATTTTAGATATATATATATATATATATATATATATATATAAATCTTACATAATAATAAAGTCACATGGGTTATACCGATCGAACTAGTGGTCGACCCAATCTAACCGATCGAACCAGTAACCAGTAAGACTTCCGGTTCAATGACCGGTCTGATTTTAAAAACACTACTATTGGTGCTAAGGATCCAATTATTCTTTAAGTTTAATAATATATTTTCTCAAAGGGTCATCTTAATTTTCAATTTTAAATAATTACTCATGATTTGAATTGCACAATTTTGACACCCAGGTTTCAATAGAATTCACCTAGCAACTTCATGCTTAAAGAAATTTAGTTAACTTCTAATCTTAATAATAAATCATGTATTAAGAAAATATATACCCTGGACATTTTAATAATAAGCTTTTTGAGTCTTAGATATTTTTACCAACCAACACCATCTTGTTCGATTCGGGAAATGCAAGAATAAGTGAGTTGAATAAAAAAGAATTTAGATAGGAGTCGTGCTGATAACGTGTTAGTAAAACAATACGAAAATTAAAGAACAAGAAAGTCAAGAATTGAGTAAACATTTTATTCTTTTTCTTGGTGTACATATACAAGCAAACACTTTCTCTATTTATAAGCTAAGTAGATACATAATAGAGGAGAATCTTATTAATTACAAATGATACATATATTTGAAAAGTTCAAATACATTGACAATTGAAAAATGGATATTCTTCGTACATGAATTTCATAGGCATCCACCCAAAATACAACTTGATTTACAACATCTTTAAATTTTAACTTAAAAATTATCTGTTGGGGTTTTATGTGTGAATGAAATAAATAAAGTAAGAGATGTGTCTATTCGATTCGAAGAGGTACCCTTTGGATCGAAACATTGTGTCCCTTTCCAAGAGGCACTTTTGTGTCTATAAATTTGAGACATAATCTGGCCAATTCTGAATAAATTTTGATAGTAACAAAAAGGAAAAACACTACTCTCTCTTTCTCTTACTTCCCTAAAAATTCAGTCCGAAATTTCTATTTGTTAAAGTTCGCCGTGGGTTCATTAGTTGTGCAAATAATGAACAACAGACTGTTGTATCTTGGGAGACTACCGGGAATCAAACTGTATGCACCGTGGCAGCCCCGAAAATATTGTCTTAAGGAAATTTGTTTCGGCAAGCCTCAGTCTTATTTTCTATTTACGTGTTGATTAAAGTGTTCTACAAATTAATCCTAACCAAGTAAGTATGATTTATATGCTTTAATAATGCATGAATTTTATTTGTTAGAATATTGTTTACTATATTCTATGTTTTGTGAAACATATAAGTGCACAGATTGTTAGACACCAACAATCTTAAGACAATAACAATTCGTTTAACTTATCTGTGTCGTGACACAAATATTATTATGTATAAATCATAATGAAAACAAATAAAAGAACATATAAAATTAACTTAGAACTGCTTAGCGTCAGAATCATAAACTGTGGAGTAGGAATGTTAATTTTCTGTGAGTTGAAATGTGACTTTTCATAAATAATTATGTGATTGGATTGTTGAAACTTGAGAGTATTTCAAAAGGAAAAATAGTGATTCTATAATGTAAATAATGGTTGTTTCTATATGCTTGTTATATATTCTTTTGTTCAAGTTTTGTATAACTATAATTGAGAAACCAATTCAATTATATGAATCGTTGTAATGTACCGGTTCTGTGGAGGCTATTTCAATGAGTATGTTCGATCATTGTTGATTCTTGTCAAAATGTACTCTAGGCACAATGATCATGTATAATTGAAACAGAAAGTTTTGAGAAAACTAAAAATTTCTTGAATTGAATTTTGATCACTGATCAAAATTTTGAAACAAAGGCGTCCCATTTGTTGAGAATTATATGCCTTGAGGACATTAATTCTATATTTCATGATGTTGCAACTCTTTTTATTCCGGAAAATCGGTAGAAGGAAAATTGAAGATGAAGTGTTTCTTCATCCTATTTAATCATTACACGAATCGGTGTTAATGTCTGATGGAGCAACGATCGTTTATACGCCGTTTGATGATCAAGCTTAGTCTTCATAACTTTTGGGTAGATAATTCTCTGAAAAGCGTAGCCAAGAGATTATCAAACGAGAAGTGAAATTCAAAATTGTTAAAGAGACAATTTTTTTTTTCCTTGAATCATTATTTATAATATCATAGATTTGGTTATGAAGCTAGGGGCTGCCGATCAGTTTGAGGATATACTTCAATATTCAAAGGCTAAAATTATACTTTTGACTTATGTGAATTGAGTAATTGGTTGGAAGCAAATTAATGGAATTCTTTGCTACATAATTAAAAGTGAAAATAACGAATTAAAATGACATTAAACGGTTGAGTGCCCTTTCGGATGGATTTGGAAGGGGTGTCATGACTATTCTTGCTTAGTGTCATATAATATAGTTGATTTTTCACGTGAAATGATACATTTGTGGCATTGTATCTATACGGATTGAGTCGTGACTATTCACATGGTTGTTGCGATGTTTAGTGATGCGCTAATTTATTGATCAGAGAAGTTCATAAATCATTACACGAGATAATAAATTAAATATAATTAAATGGCATGAGTATTAAATTATTAACCTCATATGTATGTGTTATAATTATAGCTCATGTACATTTATTTTATAACTACGACTAATATGCGAGATATATTAGAAGCGTATACTAATAACATATCAAGAGATAATGAATTAATAAATATTACTCTCATACTAATATTTGATTTGAGATTGATTATTTATGTGTGAAAATAGTTATAATTTATTTGCGGAATAAATATGATTTATTTTCGAATGAATATTTTATTTGAGAAAATATTGATAAAATAATTGTGAAAAATAATTATAATTTGTTTGTGAAATAATTATAAATTATTTTCATTTCAAGATGTTATTTGAGAATTATAAATTATTTGTTAAAATATTTATAATTTATTTGTTAAATAAATGTCAATATTTTATTGAGGAAATATTGATAATATTTGTAATTTATTCACAAAATAATTATAATTTATTTGTGAAAAATAATTATAAATTATTTGTGAAATAAATTATAATTTATTTGTTTGTGAACAAATGTGTAAGAGTTCAAAACTTTTGAACTTATTTAAATTAAATGTGTGATTTTAAATCATTACTAACTCGTGGAGTTTAAAATGTAATTGATCACATATATTTTATTGCACTATTTATTAATAAATATGAGGCAATAAATGTATTTACAAAATACGAAGAAATACATTTGTGAAATACAAATTTGGATGATGGAATAAGAAAAATGAAAAACTCTTATATCCAAATTGTGGGGGTAAATACGAATATATTCATTTACACAATAGTGTGTTAAATTAGGAATAATTCGTCAAATAATTTACCTCAATTCAAGTTGGTTGTTAAAATAACAAAATTTTAAGGTGTGGTTAAGCGTCAATCTTTAAATTCGGGTTTACTTGACAACTTGTGGGGGAAAGCTCGCTAGATGTCTACACACATACTAAGTCGAGTTTCGTACAAGAAAGTCAATTATCATTTCATATGAGTTATGGAAAGGGAAGAAAAACCAAATACCTTAAAATGTGGGGGGTATTTAGGTCAGATTTAGGTTTCACCACCAAAAAAAGAAAATAACTTAAAAATATTAATTACTACTAGCTTATGCGATAAATAGTAGTAGCTCATATTTTTGGTAATTAAATCTGACATAATTGTAATCATGTGAGCTGAGTCACATGATGTAACATTAATTGTGAATATAAGAATAAATTGAGAATTAATTCTTATAAAATTGATCTTTCTTGGATTTACATATATTAAGGTCTGATAAAGTAATACTTATTTATTATATTACTTACATAAACTTTTCTATGGTTTATAATTAGAGTTTATTTATTATGTGAGAATAAACTCTATAGCCTAATCATTTTAGATTAGAATATTTATTTAAATGTCATAAAATATTTTGTGAAAATATTTAATTGACTTTAATCTAGAGGGTCTACCTTGTGAAGCTTATAATTATTTTAATTATAAACTACTTTATTCTAAGAGATGATATATATGAATCGATCTCTAAAGAGGTCAATCTCTTACTTCAACATGAGTTTGTTGATGAGTTGAAGAGACATATCAGCTAAAAGCTTGAAGTTATTTGATCCAGATATTCTAACTTATATGTTAAAGAATTAACCTCGAACATATAAATAGATTATGTCACGTTCCAATATCGTGGATTGGAAAGAGGCGATTGACAGCGAGTTACATTCATAAAAATTGGTAGACCTCGAGGAGTGAACCAATTAGATGTAGATGGATTTTTAAGTTCAATAGTTTAAAAACTTTGACAAGTCAATCGATAAAAACTAGACTAGACGAGTAGTCAAGTTGCCTTATTAAAGAAATAATTTTACTTCTTTGAATCATATTCACTAGATATTAGGATAACATCCATTTGAATGTTAATAGCTCTAATAGCTATATACAGTGGACGTTAAAATTATCATTCTTAATGGTGAATTAAATGAGAAAATTTATAAGGAGTAATAAGAGAGTTTCGTTGTTAAATGAAAAGAAAACATAGTATGCGAAACTTATGTATTTTCTTGTTGATATTTAACAAACTCCTAAACAATGACACGAAAAATGTGATAGTGTCACTAACAAATTTTGAATGTCATATTAATTAATATGACAAGTGTGTCCATATAAACTAACTGGATAATTGAGTATCAGAGTTTGTTATGCGCAATTGATATGTTAATATTTGAGACTAATATTGTGAATATTAAATCCATCGAGAAATATTAACTTATGATATGAAAGTCATCAATTATGATTTTGTGGTCATGTGATGACATTAAATTATCTCAAGTACATGAATGATGTCTAAGTTAAATACTTATGAAATTAAGGGATTTCATAATTTTATTTAATTGTATGCTACATGAGAACACATGTGATAGGATATCACAATTTGAGTATGCTCATAAAATTAGATGTCATGCATATATTGTAAAATGCAAGAGGCTAGACATCATCTCTTTGGTTAAGAAACTAAGGAAACATATTAGCAATCTTAACAAGATTCGTTGGGATGCATTAATGAGAATGCTTGAATCTTGAAAGAATACATACATATGTGCATTATATTTGAAAAACTTTCAAACGATCCAGGAGGGATATAGTAATGCAAATGAAACTTCTTATTTAGATGAATCAAAGTTTATAAGCGGATATGTATTCAATTTCGGAGGCACCGCTATTTCCTGAGAATCTTCCAAACAAACGCGTATAGCTCAATCAACTATGAAATTAGAGTGCATAGCATTGGATAAAGCTAGTAAAGAATTTGAGTGGCTTCACAAAATTCATGGAAGATATTTTAATATGACTGAAAATTGTGTTAGTCATACATAAAATGCGATAATCAAGCGGTGATACACAGAGCTCAACAAACTCTATGTATAATGGTAAATTCACGACATAATTGTTGTCGTTGATACAATACCGAGAGACATCTACTTTCAAATAGAATGGACTTTATAAAATCAAGAGATAATCATAATTCTGGATATTAAAGGTTTATCTAGAGAGTAGTATGTGCATCGAGGGGAATGGGCTTAAAGCCTAAATTAGACTAAGTTACCTCGTACGGAAACCTAACCTGGCGACTGGAGATCCCACGGACCAGGTTCAATAGGACAACCAGTCTTGGCTAACTTAAAAGAAAGCACTTAAGAGTATAACTCTATCCCATTCTTATGATGCAATAAGTGCAAGCCTACCGCGTTTATAAGGTTAAGCAAACGCTTTTAATGACGTCTATACCTTGTCAAGAACAAGTGGAGTATGGTAGGATACTCTTGATAGATGCGGTCACCTATGTTAGTGTGAGCTGGGTCGGCTCGTTGAGAATTTCTTTATAGGCTGGAATTCTCTAAAGCACTCGCATAACCAAGAATGTTCAGGGCCAAAACGAACACAACCGAGAACTTGAAACAAATCGGTTTAGTACTGTGTTAAGTTTATTGTCTTGGTTTACATAAACAGCCGACGGTTCAAGATGAAATATTTCACCGATTGGCTAAGTAAATCCGATAAGCTTTAACTAGGGAAGGTTCAAGATGAAATATTTCACCTATCCCGATGCGGTATTATTCCTAAAGAAATTTCGACATAATATGTCTATGTGAAGGAACTCGAACAACAATTTCATTCATGTGGGGGATTGTTAGGGTTTTATGTGTGAATGAAATAAATAAAGTAAGAGATGTGTCTATTCGATTCGAAGAGGTACCCTTTGGATCGAAACATTTTGTCCCTTTCCAAGAGGCACTTTTGTGTCTATAAATTTGAGACATAATGGCCAATTCTGAATAAATTTTGATAGTAACAAAAAGGAAAAACACTACTCTCTCTTTCTCTTACTTCCCTAAAAATTCAGTCCGAAATTTCTATTTGTTATAGTTCGCCGTGGGTTCATTAGTTGTGCAAATAATGAACAACAGACTGTTGTATCTTAGGAGACTACCGGGAATCAAACTGTATGCACCGTGGCAGCCCCGGAAATATTATCTTAAGGAAATTTGTTTCGGCAAGCCTCAGTCTTATTTCCTATTTACGTGTTGATTAAAGTGTTCTACAAATTAATCCTAACCAAGTAAGTATGATTTATATGCTTTAATAATGCATGAATTTTATTTGTTAGAATATTGTTTACTATATTCTATGTTTTGTGAAACATATAAGTGCACAGATTGTTAGACACCAACATTATCATGGAGAAATAGTGATTTTAATCATCTAAGTTTTGTAAGAGAGTAATTTTTTTTAAAAATAACTATTTTTTAAGAAATAATAAATTCATATTTTTGAACACCCTAAAATGGAGGAAATTACATTTTTCATACCAAACTTTTACATATTTTATACATTGATACCAAACCTTTGAAACATACACATTTAATACAAGAATTGAAGGATTTTTTTTCACATTTGCTTCAGCTTTTTGGTATTCTTAAGATTATGTTTTATATTTTTTTACTATAGCATGCTTATGTGCTTTATATCATATTTGAAAATTATTGTAGCATGATTCCTTATAGATTATGAGATATAATTTAATTTTGATTAATATCCCGAAACTTTGTAAACTTTCTACGGATTATTTATTGCGATTCATTAATTGAAACTTATATCCTATGTATAAAAACACAAAATTTATCCTTGTAAATTGACTTGAGAAAGAAAATGCGAAAAAAATCATTCAATTTATTCCCTCACCTAAAATGGACAGAAGGGAGTTATATTTACTTAATTCATGAATCATGACATTAGATGTAGTATTTAGGAAAAAATTGATGGATCCATGAAATACATTCTCTATCAAGAATCAAGAATGTCCACATTTCTTCACCAAATGCTACTTCCTCATACTCCAAACCCGTCCCAAAATTAAATACCATAGCCCTAATTTCCTCTGCCCTTCTACAAGAAAAACCCTTAAAATGTGCTCTTCAGTGTCATCGCCTTCACTCTTTCCCCCCTCAAATAAACCCTTTCTCTTTCACCACCCTTTCAGTTTCGCCTTTTCTGTTAAACCATTTGTTTACAAACCAAGAAAACCTAAACCCTTTTTACTATTAGCTTCAACGGCTGAGAAAAATTCAACTCCTGAATTTTCTTGGGACAAAATTGATCCTGATGAGTACAATGGTTGGGCCATCGCCGAAGTTTCTCCTAAACCAGTGAAGAAAAAGAGTGAGGATTTATTTTGGCGCACTATGTGAATCCTATCTTTAAAATTGCGCAGTATTAGACAATTTAAGATAAAATTGTGATATGGGATTTTGCAGGTTTGACTACATTTGTGGTTGCTGGAATTGGAGCTTCAATTGCTGTGTTTCTTGGTTTAGTTGCTTATTATTCAGTTTCAAGAAAAGGTTGAATCTCTTTTTGTTCAATTTTTTTTCTTCAAACTATTTGTATTATAAGTTCATATCTAAGCGTGATTTGATTCTTTAACAGTTTAATGAAAGTTGTTAAAAAAAGCAATGTAATGTTTATTTAACTGGGATTGAAGTATTGGCCTAATTATATTATTTTACCATGCTTGTTTAGGTTTCCGGTTTCGATATAGGCATCCAGATTCTTTTGTAGATAGTAAGTCTGATACTGAAAGTGAAAGAATTAGTTTTGATTTTTCACTTGATGATGCCGAGGAGCCTGAGGGAAAATTGGGTGGTGTCTCAGACGCATTTGTGGCAACAGGTGATTTGGATTTGACAACTTTTGAAATTGATCTCTTTCGATTTATTTAGATTGGTCTCAAAAGAGTAGTGATGATATGTGTGGTTTTGAATCATTAAGTACAGCAACTTAAATTACATAAGGATTTTCATTCTGTGAAGAGCTAATGCAAAAACACCCATTGTGCTTTGTTTGCCTAACTATAAAAGAAAAAGCCTTTGCTATTTTTTATTTGCAAAAACCCCCTGTATTCTTTTGTTTATTAGCAAAAAAACCCATTTGAAATTCTTTCATTAATGATAGGGAGGTCATTGTGAATTTTTTTAAGTGAACATGGAGGGTTATTGCTGATTTTCAAGGGATTATTGTCAATTTTTTAGGTGAATAGGGGCGTTTTTGCATCCTTTGGTGAGGGTATAATTGTCATTTTGGCTAATAAAAATGAGCACAAGATGTTTCTTTTGGTAGTTAGGCAAAGCATAGGAGGTATTTTTGCATATCACTCTTCTTTGATTTCTCTCTAAATGCCATTCACTCGTGTTATGTATAGTTATATACCATGTTTGATGATTTTAGATAATATTTTGTCGATTAATTTAGAGATGAGTGACACAATAATCGAAGAAAGAAAGGAGCGAGTTATAGTTCCATTAGCTGCAGATAATGCTCAACAGGAAGCTATATTAGCACTAAAGAAACTGAAGGTATGTTCTTGTTGCATCTCACATGATTTAGTTATTACGATTATCAAAAGATTATGGCTTAATGCTGTCAATGTTAGTTAGCATGTCGTTAGAACAATTTTGTATATAACACTAATTAGCTCTAAAGGAATTTGCATATTATGTATAAGGCATAAAAATCCATGATTCGCACAGATCTTTATTTGATAAATGCTATTTTATCTATAATCTTATATAATCTAAAGTCCTTGCGGAATCATTCGGCTTAATCCCACTTTGCACCCTAGAAATGCATCAGTTTGGCACTTTGCACCCTCGAAAAAAATCAATCCCACTTTGCACCCTCAAAACATATATTGTCTTTCACTTTGCACCCTAGGTGAATATTAGGCCAAAAAGCAGGGGTATTTTTGTCACTCCATTAAAAAATCAACATATATTTCCTCCAAAATGTACTAATGTGAAATTCATGTGCAATTAAGAGTAAATTGACAATTGCCCATTAAATAACTCCGAAAAAAACATAAAAGAAATTGAGATGTCACATGTTAATATAAATTTGAATTTAGGGTTTTAATGTTTTAATTCATGTGCAGTTAAGAGTAAAATTGATAATTATCCATTAAAACAACTCCGAAAAAAACATTAAAAAAAAATGAGATGTCACATGTTGTAAATATAAATTTAAAAAGAACGATATCAAATGATATTTTTGCCCATGTTGGAGTTAATATATATATCATTACATAGACCTTCATATATTATATTTCGTATGGAACATAATTTTAACCAACTACGTTAAATTTTTAGCTCACTACAAGAAAAACGTAAAATTTGTCGCGGCTTGGGACCGAAACATTTCGTCGAAAAATATCGTGTCGGAATTTTTTTGATGAATTTTCGAGTGACAAGTATTTTCGATGGTCGTTTGGCGCCATATAATTACTTATACTCCACCACTTTACTGTAAAAACAAGACTATGTTTTATTTATGTATTGATATTATATTTTCTTATTTCAAGTTATATAAATAATTATTTAGAATAATATTTTATATTAGGTCGAGTTAAGAGTAGTAAATTATTCATTTAACTGCCCTAAAAAGGATTTTTTCCAGAGTTATTTTAATGGATAATTTTTCAATTATACTATTAATTTTAAATACATGTCACATTATTATATTTTGGAGGGAATATGTGTTGATTTTTTAAGAGAGTGGCGAAAATACCCTTGTCTTTTGGCTTGAAATTCATCCAGGGTGCAAAGTGAAATACAATATATGTTTTGAGGGTGCAAAGTGGGATTTATTTTTTTCAAGGGTGCAAAGTGCCAAATTGATACATTTGCAGGGTGCAAAGTGGAATTAAGCCGGAATCATTCTATAGAACTTTCTTGAGGGAAACTTGGTAATTGCCCCTCAAGATCCTGTTACTATATTGATGCATAAAAATGATTTCCAACTTTTGCTATAAGAT
Source organism: Penstemon barbatus (assembly GCA_003313485.2). Classification (NCBI taxonomy): domain Eukaryota; kingdom Viridiplantae; phylum Streptophyta; class Magnoliopsida; order Lamiales; family Plantaginaceae; genus Penstemon; species Penstemon barbatus. The sequence continues at coordinate 50,749,258 of CM064881.1, read as the reverse complement.
TAAAGATGATGATGATTGAAGATCCTCGTTAATTCCGTTTCATATCTTAATTTAAGATTCTCATTCTATGTGTGATTCTTACCAAGTCCTACAGATTATTGAAGATGATGCTATAGCAGATGAACTTTGTACAAGGCGGGAATATACAAGATGGTTACTTATTGCAAATTCACGACTAGAGAGGTAGCAGTATATCATATATCTATGTTTTCATCCTAACATTTTATAATGTTTCCAACTCATGGTCCTTATCACACTCTTCCTATCCAATTTGGGACCAAAAGTGCAAAACGGTAACTATTTGTGCTATTATTTCATTTCGTTTGCGTTGTTGGGTTTTTTCAGGAGTAGAAAGCATCGCATAATTCCATCGGCTGCACTTTGTGGTTCTAGAATTACTGCTTTTGATGATATCAAAGTTGAAGACCCTGATTTTGAACATATTCAATGTAAGCCTGTAAGGTTTGGTTAAAATGATATAAGTCAATGTTTTGGTTCGAAGAGTGTTTTTGAATTGTATGCCAAACATGTCCTTAGCTCTAGCGGAGGCGGGTGTTATTAGAAGCAAACTGTCAGATGAAGAAACTGGGTTGAATTCCAATTGTGAAGAAGGCAAAAAACATGTCAATTTTTCTCCCGAGAGGTACTTTGACTTCTTTATATTTCCTTTCCATCCCCACCATTTTTTTAGGGTGATTTACACTCGGACCCCCTGAGGTTTATCGTAATTACAGAATACCCCCTGTGCATCCAAAAATTACCAGGACACCCCTTACAAGGGAGTTTTCTGTAAACATTTTCAGAAGTTGTTGAAGCTAAGGGGTGTTTTGGTACATAGTCTAACCAGAGGGGGTCTCCTTGTAATTTCTGAAACGTCAGGGGGTTCCTTGTAAGGTGAAAATCACCCTTATTGTTTAATTAATCTTGACCTAAGGCCGTGTTGTTGGATGTGATAGATATATATCCCGTGAGGATCTCATTAGTTGGAAGGCCAGAATAGAATATGATGTCATGCCAAGAAACATTGAAGAGGTAGGTATAAGTTGTAACATGAGTGGTAATAGCGAAATGACCCTTCATAGTTCTTATTTTTAATACCCTATGTTTTTTTGCAGTTCAGATGTCAAGGAAGAATATAGGATTTCTTGATGTTAAGGAAATCTCTTCTGATGTATTAGTCGAGCTTTTTGTGGACAATCTGACTGATGAAAAGAGCATTCTTAGAGGAGTTTTCGGTTAGGACTCTTATTCTCCGTGGACTTGTTTATCTTCTGTTACTTTTGTAGAATAGATTGAGAAACTGCCTTTTTGGTCTCATAGGACTGTACACTCAACATTTTTAGTCCCGTATATCTTAAGTTTTGTTTGGTCATCGTCCTTGTCCCCCCTTCTCCATCCTTATTTGGTCCCATGGGATAGAATCTATTTTGCACTTGTGGTCTAAAATTGGATAGAAGGGGGGACATATGTAATATGTAGAAAGAGTTGGTGTTTCTTAAAGCACTGGACCCACAAGGAAGATTATGGGTCGATTTCGACCGACTGAGGGCGAGATTCTTTGACCCAACTTGAAGCCCATTAACCCTAAATCCCCCTACCTATGAAGTTGTTGATTGAAATAATATCAAATTTCTTTTTCTCCCCAAACGCCAATATCCAAAACCAATGCAAATCATATCTCAGATTTTCATTTCAATTACTAATATTTTATCATCCAATATTCCAAACAAAACTATACTCGAAATCATGTTTCAATGCTTAGAACACTTACTAATTTTATGAAACCAAAACATAGCCAAAACCAATCCATACATTTCCTAAATTTTAAGTCCTGAGTGTGCATTCTCATTGGAATAAAGTTCATTATTTTTCGAGCAAATGCAAAAATACCCCTTGTACTTAGTCTTATTGAGATAAAAAACCCCGTGTTATTTTAATTATCAACCCCCACTCCCCCTTTTTTCATTTTTATTAGCAATAAGCCCCTCCTAAATTTCTTAAGTCAATAGGGAGGTTATTATGAATTCTTTAAGCGAACAACGGGGGTTATTGCTGATTTTCAAAGTTAACAGGGAGATTATGGATAATTTTATTAGGTTGAGAGGGTGTTTTCGCATTTTTTTGTGGGGTGTAATTGTTATTTTTCATGCAAAATATGTATTCCGACGAGGGAGGGTTCTTTTTACCAATAAAAAAATAACACAGTTTTTTGCTAGTTAAAATAACACGGTTTTTTTGGCTGATCAGGCAAAGCATAGGGGGCATTTTGCATTTCACTCTTATTTTTTCTGGAATAGATTACTGAATAACATATTCACAGGACAAAGTAAGCGAATGCAACCTACTAAACCTTGCACAAAAGCACAGGCAGCAGTTGCATTGACTAGTGGAAGAATGTCGGAATTCATAAAAGCTGAACTTTTGAGACTAGAAGCAGAGAATGTTTCAAAGCAAATTGAATTCAAAGAAGTAATGTCCGAGCTTTTAGAGAGAGGTGAAATAAAGAAGTTTTGGGAACAAAGAATAGAAGAAGAAAGAAGTCGAGGCTTGAAAGTGGAAATGGATTATCGTGAAGCCATTAAAGCTTTGGAACAAGAGAAAACTTCTCAAGAAATTTCTTTCGCTGAATTTCTGAAACAGAAGGCAGGTTTGGATTGTCAGAACCAGTTGCTTTTGAGTTTAAAAGCAGAAGTTAATGATATGTCGAGAAAACTCGATTTTGAGAGGAAAAACTACATTGATGAAAGGCGTGGTATTGAAGAAATACGAAATGGTTTGGAAGTGAATTATGAGGGATTGCTTGATAAGAAGTCAATATTGGAAGCTGAATTAGAAGCTCTACGAATATTGAGGTAAAAATTAGTTTTTCTTTTCCTTGAAGGCGAAATTGTCTTTTCAGTCTCGAGCTAAATGCGAAAACACCCCTTGTGCTTTGTCGAACTATCAAAAACCTCCATTGTGTTCTTTTTTATTAGCAAAATTTGAAATTCATTTCTAAATCTGAAGGAGGCTTTAATAAAAAAATTAAGTGAACAGGGGGTTATTGTCAAATTTCAAAAGTCAACAACAAGGTTATTGATAATTTTTTTGGTTAAGAAGGGTGTTTCTGCCTCCTTTGTTTTGTTGGGACTGTAATTGTCATTTTCCAAGATTTTTTTACTAAAAAGAAATAAGCACCAGGGAGTTTTTGGTAATATAAATAACACGTGTTTTATTGATAATTAGGCAAAGCATAGGGCTATTTTTTCCTTTCACTCTTTTACTCTCGATTGGGGCCTCAATACTTTTGATCCCCATGCTTTTCAAAATTGCACTTTTGTCTCATTTTCTTGAAATTTAACTTTTGATCCCAAATTGGATGGAAAGAAGGTGATAGGACCATGAGTTATAAAAAATTAAGATCAAAAGTGCAATTTTGTAAGATGTGGGATTGAAAGTGCTAAAAATGCAATTTGCCTCTCTTTTTCTAAATTATTATCAAATTTTGTACCTTTTTTATTTCTTTGGATTGGACAAAACGAAGTTAGGTATATATAATGTCAAATAAAATGTGGGTTCTTTTCTTGACTTGCAGATCTTGGGTTGAGGATGAAGCACTGAAAAGCCATGCTCGTGCAAAGGTTCTCGAGGACGCTGAGCGAAGGTGGAAATGGGACGGTAAATCGTAACATTTTCTTTTTCTTCTTCTTCGTCGCCGTGATTAACTGCAGAAGAACAGAAAACGGATGTGCCCTGCAAGAATGAGAAATAAGTTTTAAACATTTATTGATTTAAATGCATGTTTCATTTTCTTCTTAAAGGCTGATGGGGATGGCACTTAATTACCAGCAATGACAAAATAACAAGGAGAAGCTTATAACTGGTATTTTTGGAAACGGTAATTTTTATATAAACCATCAGATTAATGATTCCAAGATATAAATGTTTCTTATAAACCATCAAATTGGTGGGGAGAATGCAGCATGTAATTAGTTGTTTGTTTCTGTTACAAGTGTTGTCTTTTTATTGTTCAAGCAACGCCAAAAAATTAGATGTTAACTTTTCCCTTTTCAACCTACCTAATAGTTTCAAAAGAAGCTTGACTTCTGTATGTCCACCCAAGATGCACGGATACTTTAAAATTATACATCGTGTAATATTGTATACATATTGGATACTCGAATACTTATCCGTCATCTGTCAGATATGCCACCGTGGCGTTTCTAATATAAAGAAAATAAGAAATAAAAATGATATTGTATTGGATCCGCCGTTAGGTGTTATAGAAACACTCAGGAATCAGGATACGTTAATGACATGTATTTCTTTAAAAAAAATAATTAGGTTATGTGTATTAACGAGTGATCTACATGAAACGTTAGGTGTTATAGAAACACTCAGGAATCAGGATACGTTAATGTCTTAATGACATGTATTTCTTTAAAAAAAATAATTAGGTTATGTATATTAACGAGTGATCTACATGAAACGCTAGGATACGTTAATGACATGTACATCTTTAAAAAAAATAATTAGATTATGTATATTAACAAGTGATTTACATGAAACGCTTGAAATTTTTCAAAGGGCAAATTTGTTTGCACATGATATTAATACTACGGTTTTACTTGAACACTTATTTCAGAGGATATAATATTGTTCATTTTAAAATTGGAATAAAAATTGAACTAAATATATATTACATAGCTTTTGATATACATTTTTAAAACATTGGTTTTTTCATTATAATGTATTTTTGAATATATACATGTATTTTAATCATATCGTATTTTATAAATTTTGAAAATTCATATCTCCGTATATGTGCAACATTAATGTCCACACTCCACTTGATAGAAAAAAATATTTTATTTTTGATTTAATTTCTACAGTATTTATCACATTAACAACTGTCAAGGTTAAGCCATTTTTTGACACTTGAAACAATCTATAACTGATTAATTGGGTTTTTGACAAGTTAACTCAATATGTTAAGTTTAATAGACAATTTATCTTCATGTGATATTAAATAATGAGCAATTTCTTCTTGCTAGTGGAGGTATTGTACACACAATCTATAATGCGATTAAGATTTTATTTTCATGTAAAAGTTATCAATTTAACATTAGCATTGACAACATATTCATCTCATTTACCCCTATGTGATATGCGTAAATAAACACTTTAACACTTTATTATATTATATAATGAGCATTTTAACCCCCTTTTAAAACTGTAAAAAATAAGATGAAGATAGTGTGCCTTTTTTTTTTTTTTTTAAAAAAAAACACATGGAAAATTTCCATTTAAAATAACACATAAAATTAATTTGCAATTCACTCCCGATAAATATAACGGCCGGGTAGTTTTTCTTTTTAAATTGATATTCAAACTTCATTAAATAAAATACAAACTATAAATGCAAAATGGAGGACATCAAACACAACAAAAAAATAGTCCTACCAAATTCAGGTTTGGTGGTAATGACCCAATAAGATTCATGACCCGAGAAACAAATAATGTGACATCTGAACAAGAAAAAGAACAAGACGGGAGTTTATTGACAAATCTTCTACTGATATAAAAGAATGAATAAATTGTAGTAAACAAAATATTATGTGGAGAAAACTCTCCCTTTTTTCATCTCATTTCATGTTGTAGTTGTTCTTGTACAAATGATGAAATGAACTCACCTATTTATAGGAGTTCAAGACTACACATGTCTTACAAAGAAAAGTGATGGGTGGCTTTCACTAGTTAATGCCACACTTAATCCTTCATGTCTTGCCACATATAAGTTTAGGTGTTAGCTCATTAATTCACCAAGTGAAAGAATCATGCATAGCCACATTATTTCTTGAATGGTAAATTACCAATGACATCCACAAAATATGCATATTCCACAACATAAAATATGCATATTTCACATCACTCCCCCTTGGATGCCCATTGCTTCTGGAGTATGCCTCGTTAAAATCTTGTCAAGAAAAATCCATTGGGACAAAAACTTGAACGAAGGAAAAAAAGTACATATTCGAAAGGGAATAAGCGTGTAACACTGCCTCGTTAAAACCTTGCCAAGAAAAACCCATTGGGACAAGAACTTGGACGAAGAAAAAAGAGTACAGTGTAAGTGTCGTTAATTACAGCTCCCCCTGATGCCGACATAAGATCCACAAGTCGCGCATTCCAATGTTGTAAACCATCTTCCTGAATGTTGTAGTCGGCAATGCTTTAGTGAATAAATCAGCAAAGTTGTTACATGACTGAATCTGAAGAACATCTATATCACCCTTTTTCTGAAGCTCATGGGTAAAGAAAAACTCTGGTAATATGTGATTCGTTCTGTCTCCTTTGATATATTCATTTTTTATTTGAGCAATGCAGTGATAGAAATAGTGTCCGGCAAGCCAACTGTATGACTGACATTTAATGTAATAAATGCACTTTATTATATGGTCAACTTTATCTTATGTAATAATTATCTACGCATAAGGATAGAAGTCCTTAGATCGCAGGGCTATGGGACAACCCGTGGACTGATCTCCAAGGCCGTGATCTAGAACATATTCAAGAGTCGTAGAATCCAATCGAGATAGGACATCGTTGGATTCAGTTAGACTCTCACTATTGTGTATATTCCGATGAACTGAAGAACGCTGGTGTCCACGAGCGTGACTGGGATAGTCGATACACATAAGTGGGTGACTTGCTGGCATGACAAGTGCACTGAATACCCCAATTAGCAAATAACTCACCATGGAATTGGTAGTCGCATATTGGGGTTGAAGTTATTCCAATTTACAATAGTATACGAGGAACGATTCCTAAATACTTGAGGTGATAGAGTTTATCTGGTACGAGAACGTCTATACTTAGATGTGAGTCCCGACCGACTGGAGATTACCCGAAAGTCTGTGTGGACTCATGTTGGGTATAGAGGGACTCGTATGCAGGTTCATATCATCAACAAAGGATCCATTGACCCGACTTGATATGTTGGAAATTTCTCTTATGAATTTCTGTGAGAATTAATGGTAAAAATCCTTGGCTAAGGTACCTGATGACTTTATGAAAGTAGCTCATAAAGATTAAGTCAAAGAGAATTATTTCGAGACCAGAATGCATAAGGTCAAGACAAAACAAAAAGGGAACCGATGAAAAGTCCATACCCTTAAGTCTCGACTGGGAGATTTATCGATGGAGAGAATATGTCGTATATGGAAATTGTAAATGAGATTAAAAGGTTCACTGAATTAATTCACCAGTGATTGGCCTCTATGGGCTTGTGGTCAGACATCGACTATAGAATGTGGGAGAATTTCCAAATTGGCAGGGGTGCTAATTTTGGAATGATCAGTCGACAGAGTGTTCGACTGATTTAGAGTATTAAATGCTCGAATAATTAAATAAATATTTAATTATAACCTACGGCCAATTATGTGGTGAACCTACGGGGGCATACACAATACACATGAAGCGAAAGCGAGGAAAAGAAGAACAACTGGATCGACCGAATCAACTGGGTCGATTGGGTCGACTGGGTCGACTTAGTGACTGGATCGACTGGGTCAACTGGGTCGATCCAATTGGAGCGAAAATGATCCGATTGGAATTGGATCAAAATTATAAGTTAAATTAGAATTTAATTTGTGAGTTAATTAATTAAGTTGAATTTAATTAATTAGAGGAAGATTTAATTAAATAGACTTGAGTCTAATTAATTGGGAGTGTAATTAATTAATTGGGCCATTTAATTGAAAATTAAACAAAGCCTAATTAAATTAATTAAAGAGTGGACCATGAATTAATTGGAATACTTAGTCTTCTAACTAAAATGACCATGACCCATGTAGGAGACTTGGAGTCCTAATCCTAGGAAGATTAGGTTGATGAGATACCTATAAATAGGAGACTTGAGTCATATCTCAAACACACAACTTAAGAGCCAAAAAGCCAAGTCAAGAAAAAATCTCCCTCCCATCTCCCTAGTGAAATTGGCTGAACTCCCCTTCCTCTTTGGAAGAATTTTTCGATTTCGTTTTGTTCCAATCTTGTTCTCTAACCCTAGATCTTAATATATCCTATGTTCTAGCCGATTAGGATATATTATATTTCGTGATATTGTGGTGTATCGACTCGTAGATGCGCAACTCGTGGGGCGCTACAACAAGGCTTGGATCGATTCTACTGAGGGAGAAACGCAACGACTTTGCTACCTACTTGGATTTGCAAGGAGACAGGTATAACTTAGATCTAGTTATTAATGTCGTTTTATTTATATTCATATATATACAACCAGTTTAGTATCCTGGCAAGATTCCGTAAGAGGCCCTAAAAATTTTTAAATTCCGCTGCCTGTAGGGCTGTTTATCTTACCGAATCTAACACAACAGTGGTATCAGAGCCAACTCTGGCTTTGTATATATATGAATTTACAAATTCTGTGTTTTAAATCATATGTTTGATTTACGCGTGGCTAGTTCTTTAACCGTTTATGTTTTAGAACGTAGATCTGTTTAACTTGGAGTTAAAGTAAAGAAAATTTTGATTCGATATTTTATCACGTTAATTTTATTTTTGTATTGGGATTTAATTAATTGGATCTGTTTTTAATTAAATCAAAGAGTAATCGAAACAACAAAATAATATTTTTGATCAACCGCTGTTGGGCGGCCACCACGAGCTGCCATACGAAGCAGCGCGTGAACAGCGCATTGTCTGCGCGTGCGGCGCACGGCAGCTGCCTACGGTGTCGTCTGCCGCGTGCTGGCAACGCGCGGCAACACGCTCCCACAAGTTGTTACGCACGACAGCAGCTGCTGCGTGCGGCTCACGCGCGGCCTTTCGTGGTCGTGTGTGTGCTACCACATGGCAACATCCGGTTGGCTACTGTGTGGCTGATTTTTTGGTTGATCTCAAATTTACCTATTTTGAAAAGTTTGTAAATCTTGGAGATTCGGATGATTAGGAAACTTGGAGTTTTTGAATAAGATAGAAATTTTGGAGGATTTGGACACTACCTTAGTTAACTAATCTAGTCAAAATAGGATTATCTTGAGAATCTTGAAGATTTGAAAAATTGGGAAACTTAGAGTTTTGGATAAGATAGGAATCTTAGAGATTTGGATCTATCTTAATGAACCAACTTAATCAAGATAAGAATTGTATATTACTTAGAACTCATGTAAGAGTTAATTAATTTTAGAGATTAATTGTTAATTCAAAATTAATTAACTTGGATAATTTTTGTGAATTGAAATTAAAGAAGCCGATAAATTTACATTTATGCCCTTATGTGAATTTATGCATGTTCTTGAGTGAATATGTGGATTGGTCGATTTTGCCCCTAAGCCCTGTGTAGTTTTGGTTTATAAATTAAATGGGTCTGATTGGTGCCCCTTGCTTGCGCAATTAAATGTAATAGAATAGGGCCATTTTTGTAAGTTAGACTTAGTTTAGGCTTGGAGCCGAGAAGACCTCATGAAAACTTGGAGATCCACATGGAGGCCCATAATCTTGGAGGACATGGAGGCCCAATCAAGGTGGACATTACAAGAAGGCCCATGCATGTATGGGTTTGAAAATTGTAATAGTTAGGACATTTAATTTCCACCCTAGACTAACCAATTGATCCATCGCATGGCTCGTGATGGATCACATAGGATGGGTAATCGATCAATCATATCCTTCTAGGTGATGTATGCTTACTTAGATTCTTTGATGTATGTCTTGCATGCTTAGAATAGATCACGTAAACAAGATAAATCATAATCTGGTGAGACCTCGCACAAGAATACTTAAAACCTCCAATTAAACTTTAAAACTCAATTAAAATATTAAATCGAATAACGGGCGCATAAGAATAGTGTCTATGGTCCGAGCCTATCCAATTACTAGGTCTTAGGCATATTGTACGAATTTATCTCGATGTCTAGGCCATTGCCGATTCCTCCTTCAGATATCAATGATGAGGTTGATAATAATTTTATCGATCCAGAAGAAGAGGAGGAGAATATGGAGGCAGCGAATGAAGGAGATGTCGCTGGTGATCAGGGAGTTCCGAATGGCGACCAGGTTGTATGAAGCGAGGAGCGATACGTTGATCTGGGAAATATCCTTTGCAACAATCATCATAAGTTGATTTGTAATATTACCTTTTTATCCCTTTGTACAATAGACGATTCATATTCTGACAGTTACGTCTTTTAGTCTCCTTTGTTGACAATAATTTCGACAAGCTATTAACTTTGCCGTAATCATTATGCGTATGTCTTTTCGAATTCTTGCGTCTATTCCTAGGCTAGTTTCTGTGTTTCGCGCCCTTTCTTTGGGTCTCTTGCGTCTTTTCGTATAGTATAAATACAAAAGGTAAAACATTACTCGCTACTTACTGCTTTTACTGCTTTTACTCATTTCTCAATAGAATACTCTTTCGTTAGCAGGTCGATAAGCTTTCTCGATAATTTAGTTTTCTTTTTTGGATTCCGAACATGAGTAATCTTTTTGGTAATACTTCAAAACGTCCATTACGCGAGAGTGCTAGAAATACTAGACCTAAAAGGTCTCGCACAGAGGGGCCCTCGATAGAACCTCCTCGCTCGTCCTAAATTAGAAGGTCGGCGATCGATACTCTCGTGATTCCTTCTGAATCTTTTCCTGTAGTTAGTTCATCTTTTACACAACAAAACTTTTCCTCCTCCGGTGAGGTAGGGAGGAGGCCATCCCCTGGTCGGGTGGCCTTTGGCGATTCGTCATTTATGGAGCCAGCTTCTAACGTACCCTTTTCTTCAGGCACTTCTTCTTTCGAACATGGCACATATGAGCATGTTCCTGATAATTCCTTCCTTTTTCTACTTCTATTGCCCCGATCGTCAGCAGAAGCTAAGTGGGCGTTGCCTCGGGGGCGATTAGTGAAGGTTCCTTTTTGAATCCCTCCATAACACAATCTATTTCTCAAGATTTCCCTGATTACTTATTTCATGATACCACTGTGTTGACTACTTCTTTTGAATCCGGCAGGCCTTCTGGAGGTCGGACCGAGTCAAGGTCCGGTCGGCGGAGCGTTATCTCTGCTTCGGGCAAGGAGACCTCGGTGAGTCCTAACGAGAGACAATCCCCTCGTATGTTAGATGACCGTTGCATTCTCGAGCAAGTTAAGGATATTATGTAGTCGGTGATTCCACGGCCTGATGGTGTTCCTTTTGGTAATGAAATGCCTGGTTCTGTTGAGCCTGATGCTTTGTCATGGGACTTGGGCCTAAGCACTATTTTGCCTGGCGAGTTGAGAAAGCTTGAGGGTACCTCCAATGTTTGGCTCGTTCAGTCGCTGGTGAAGATATGCGAGCAGGTAAATATATTTTTGATTATTCTTCCTGCTTTTATTTTGATTGCCTTGTTATGTAAGGGCTTTTTTCTTTCCCAGGCCAAGTATTTTGCGCTCCAGCTGGGTGTGCAAAATGATGATCTGTGGATCGATAAGGATGCTTATTAACGTCATTTGGACTCGGAGATGGCGAAGGCCGCAGGGCAGACCCTCCAGTTGTAGCTTGCCAAAGATGACCTTCAAAAATTAGAAGAAGAGAAATTTGTCCTTGAGAAGGAGAAAAGTGATTTGGTTCAGGCTGCTGTCCTTGCAGAGGAGTCTCGACGGCAGGCCTATGAGGAAGGTTATGATGCCGGTTATCTAAAGCGTCAGGAGGAATTGATGGCGTTTGCAGGTAACTTGACTCCTCGGAGGAGTGCTTCTGCTAGTCGGCCTGTTGATAACAACCCTTCTCAGTGACCTGTTCGACCCGGCTGTTATCTTGAGTTTCTTCTTTTCTCTTTTTTTTTTTTTTTTTTTTTTTTTTTTTTTTTGTGGTAGTGCCCCAACCTTTTGTGCGGTTGTTTGGTCTGAATCTTTGTATGGGGAGAATGAACTAATGAAAATGATAATCTTTTATGAGTAGATCCATGCCTTGATCAATTTTAGTCAGTAGATATCTTTTGTCATGCACATTTTGCTGTTGTGAATAAGTATAACTTCTCGAAATAATCAGGAGAGATTAGCTTACTTATCTGATATTGATCTTCTGGGAGAAAAAAAAAGGTAGCTTAGTCTGGCTCGATCAGTTTTTAATTAACTGGATGTCATAACGTTTGTTTTGCAAACACAATTTTTCAAATCAAGTATAATAATGATGATCGACCAAGTATGGTCCCTTAGGCTTGTTCCAAAGTCACGTTAGACATTTAAAATGTGGACATTAGGCCATCCATGCATATAACTGATTGTATAATTGTTAAGGAACGCTCAGCGTTCTTGTTGATGTTCGACCAATGCCTTGTAAGTTTGTCCTTTTGTCATGTACATCTTATATAAGGAGGCTGTCATTCCTTCTGTTGAGCTCTACTTTTCTTGTCATAGGTCTAAGTTTGCAGAGAAGATATCGTTCTAGGTATCTTCTTAAAATCCATGTTTCTCTGTACTGATTGTGAGTTCCATGTTCCTCAAATAAAGCAACCGTCGTATCAATGTATCAATATATCAATTCTTTGATATGGGAGGAATTGGAAAATGTAGAATTATTACTTAGATCTAGCTTATTCAGACCTCCTTTAACAATTCTTTGGAATGTTAGGCGGTGACTTTTTTGTAGTCTGGAATAATGACGACTATTCTCCTGATTTTCATGTCAGATTTCTTGGATTCCAATAGAGGTCTAAATATGGTTAGTTAATAGTTTTTCCATGTGACATATGAGGCAGTTACGACCTCTTAGGCCAGAGTATGAGATCTTTATTCCTTAATCGAGCTAGTACTTTGTTGCAATGTCGAGGATCTCTCGCTCTTTATCAAGCGACTAGCATATGTGAGTGTGCAAACTTCTCTGGTCTGGAGATCTTTTAGATCTGCTTTTATTTTGCATTGATCGCTTCGATCTGGATTCTTTTCTTCGAATCGAATAGGCAATTTGACCATAGAGGAGCCGTTCCAACTTATTCGCATTGATTACGGGCAGTCAAAAGGTCCCGCTTTCGTCCCTTGATCAGATCTCTATTTAACCGTAGGATCACATGCATATGTGCCTATAAATAAGTAGGCAGTTTCCATACTTTGTTTATAATTTCTCAGAAAAGATGGAGATCTCAGTTTCCTTGAATTTCATTTTGCCCTCAGATCCCATAGTATTCAAAAAGTCACATTATCGTGATTCATATTATCATAATGACTTGAATTTCAACTGCCTTGTTCTGACAGGTCCCATGGAAGCCCTACCTTGTAATGACGGGTCCCATGAGGCCTCGAACCTTGTATTCACGGGTTTGAGGTCCGTGGTTTCCTGTTTGCACATGGAGGGTTCATATTTACCAGGCACCCCTTCTCATTGATGCTACCTCCGGAGTGATAGGCCGGCGGGGTGTGCTGGTAAATTTTAATGTTCACGACCGCCCCGAAGAGATGCTGCTTTAGAGTAAAATGTCAAACCTTAATGTAAAAGCCGTATCTTGTTGTGGGTGAATGAGTATTGCCGGTTATCTGGCTGGTAATGCTCATTTCGTCTGGAAGAACATTTGATCTTCAGAGCCTGGCCATCGAACCAAAGAAGTCGACCATCCTGAGCAGCATGCTTCTTAGGTGGTCAGTTACAATCATCGAGGCACTAGGGAGGAGATCGTTGTTTCCGTGGACATTGTCGTGAAGATCTCCGATCCATCGGATATGATTATTTTATTTAAACAGTTGTAGCGATGTGCAGAAAATCCTTTGTATTCTGATCGAGACTTTGTATGTAATTTGTTCTCCGAGCTTAGATGAATAAATTATTACCTTGCTATATTTTTTGCTGTTGATTTCTTCTCAACATGTTCTTTATTTATTATTGATATTTAGGAGCGATTACTGTCTCTCAACTTTGATCGTCAGATATGAGATCGAGGAGTGTTTATTGAGCGGATCAACTTATACTTAACTCTTTTGTTTAGACTTAGGTTTTTACACCAAAGTCCTTTAATCTTTAGAAATTGATCGAGGAGCATTTATTGAGCGGATCAACTTATACTCAACTCTTTTTGTTTAGACTTAGGTTTTTATACCAAAGTCTTTTAATCGTTAGAAATGGACGAGGAGCGTTTATTGAGCGGATCAATTTGTACTCAACTCGTTTTAAGACTTAAGTTTTTCATACCTAAAATCTGTTTGATCGTTAGATATAGGTCGAGGAGCGTTTATTGAGCGGATCAATTTATACTCAACTCTTTTTATTTAGACTTAGGTTCTTATACCAAAGTCTTTTAATCGTTAGAAATGGACGAGGAGCGTTTATTGAGCGGATCAATTTGTACTCAACTCGTTTTACGACTTAGGTTTTTCATACCTAAAATCTGTTTGATCGTTAGATATAGATCGAGGAGCGTTTATTGAGCGGATCAACTTATACTCAACTCTTTTGTTTAGACTTAGGTTTTTACACCAAAGTCCTTTAATCTTTAGAAATTGATCGAGGAGCGTTTATTGAGCGGATCAACTTATACTCAACTCTTTTTATTTAGACTTAGGTTTTTATACCAAAGTCTTTTAATCGTTAGAAATGGACGAGGAGCGTTTATTGAGCGGATCAATTTGTACTCAACTCGTTTTAAGACTTAGGTTTTTCATACCTAACATCTGTTTGATCGTTAGATATAGGTCGATGAGCGTTTATTGAGCGGATCAATTTATACTCAACTCTTTTTATTTAGACTTAGGTTCTTATACCAAAGTCTTTTAATCGTTAGAAATGGACGAGGAGCGTTTATTGAGCGGATCAATTTGTACTCAACTCGTTTTAAGACTTAGGTTTTTCATACCTAAAATTTGTTTGATCGTTAGATATCGATCGAGGAGCGTTTATTGAGCGGATCAATTTATACTCAACTCTTTTTATTTAGACTTAGGTTCTTATACCAAAGTCTTTTAATCGTTAGAAATGGACGAGGAGCGTTTATTGAGCGGATCAATTTGTACTCAACTCGTTTTAAGACTTAGGTTTTTCATACCTAAAATCTGTTTGATCGTTAGATATAGATCGAGGAGCGTTTATTGAGCGGATCAATTCATACTCGACTCGTTTTAAGACCTTCAGATCGAGTAGCGTTTATTGAGCGAATCAATTTTACTCGACTCGTTATCCATTAGATCAACCTTTCGGATTAAACCAAGTTGATTGCAGAAATTCGAGGAGCGTTTATCGAATTGATCGATTCGTACTCAACTCTTGTTAATGCGTCGCCTTTTATTCAAATAAACTTCTGATTTTGTATTAAAATTCTTTGATAATAAATTTCAGGCCAAAGCCTTTATTACAGCTAATTTAAATAGAAATAACATGAAAATAAAACAAAGGAAATAAAGCAGGATAATTTACTAGGATTCATCTTCCATAGTATCTTCGGAGGTTGACTGCATTCCAAGTCCTTGGTAGGGGTGTTCCGTCCAAGTGTGCAATCTTGTATGAACCTTTCTTTCCTACATTGATGACAATGTATGGTCCATCCCAATTTTGTTGTAATTTTCCCACGTGCTTGGATACCTCTACCTTTTTTAACACCAAGGCTCCTTCCTTGAAGGTTCGTATGCGTACTTTTTGATTGTAGGCTTTCTCCATATTTGTTTTAGTGACCTGTAATCGTACCGCTGCTTTTTCTCGTAAGGCTTCTGTTAGATCGATATCACTTTCTCTTGCCTTTTTGTTTTCCTGGTCGTCATACATTTCAATTCTCGGTATTGGAACTAGTGTTTCGATCGGAATAACAGCTTCGGAGCCATATACTAGGCTGAATGGGGTTTCCCGGGTTGAGGTTCTGACTGTGGTTCGATTAGCCCAAAGTACTCCTGGGAGTTCATCTAGCCATTTTCCTTTGGCTACCCCTAATCTTTTCTCCAAAGATTTTATTATTTCTCGGTTCGCTACCTCAGTTTGTCCATTCGCTCTAGGATGCCCAACTGAAGTGAAATTTTGCTGAATTTCTAGCTTTGTACACCATTCCATTACCTGTTTTCCCGCAAATTGGGTTCCGTTATCTGAGATTAGAATTCTTGGGATGCCAAATCGACATACTATGAACTTCCATAGGAAATTGATCACTTGGAATTAAGTTATTAGAGCAAGGGCAATGCATTCTATCCATTTGCTGAAGTATTCTACAGCGACCAGAACATATGCTTTTTTGGATCTAGCAGCTCGGAAAGGTCCCACGATGTCCATTCCCCATTGGTCAAACGGCCAACATACCGGTATGGGGTGCATGTTTTCGGCTGGTTGATGACTTATATTAGCATGGACTTGGCAATGATGACATTTTTGGACATATTGGATTGCATCATTGTTGATGGTAGGCCAATAATATCCAGTTCTGATGCATTTTAAAGCCAAGGCCCTTGCTCCGCTGTGATTTCCTGCTTCTCCTTCATGTACTTCTCAGAGTATATTGTTGGTTTGAGATTCGGAGATGCATCTTAGAAGAATTCCCGACACTGATCTTCGGTAAAGTTTTACTTCTATTAATGTATATCTTGGAGCCCGATATTTTATTTTCCGAGCTTCGTTTTGGTCAAGCGGCAATTTTCCTTCTTGAAGATACTCTATCATTGGAGTCATCCAGTTTCCTTCGGCTTCTTCGATTTCCATCATTTGAGCGACCGGTGTCTCATCGATATCGATTGCCGGCGTATTGGAAATTAACCAGTTGATTACCCTCTCGGTTTTTCCATCGTTATATCCTGTAAATCTAGACAATTGATCGGCCCATTTATTTTCCCACCGTGGAATATTCTGTATCCCAAAATTTTCAAAATTTTCAGCCAATTTTTTCACTTTGGTAAGGTATTTGACCATATTAAATTATTTTGCCTCATAGAGGCCTTTTATTTGCCTTTGTACTAACTCTGAATCGGTTAGTACTTTAAGACTTTTTATGTCGGCCTTGATTGCCATTTCCATTCCAGCGATCAATGCTTCATATTCTGCTTCGTTGTTTGTTACGATGAAGTCCAGTGTTATTGCATAATTTATATCCTCCTTATTTGGTCCGGTAAAGTTGATTTCGGCACCTTCTCCTTCTCTACTTGAAGCACTGTCGACGTGCATCAACCAAGTTTGATTTTCTACGATCAAGATATCATTGGCAAGGCTGGTTGATTCAGTATGCTCGGTTGCCAGGGTCGGAGTTTCTAATTGGAAATCGGCTAAGACTTGGGCTTTAATCGCAATTCTTGGTTTGTACTCGATTTTGAACTGTCCGAGTTCGATTGCCCATTTGATTAGTCTTCCAGAAGCTTCTGGCTTTGCTAAGACCTGTCTCAATGGTTGGTTGGTTAACACCACAATTTTGTAGGTTAGAAAATAAGGTCGGAGTTTGCGTGCTGCCACTACTAAGGCCAAAGCGAATTTTTCTATTTCCAAGTAGTTCTTCTCGGCCCCTTGTAGTAATTTGCTTAAGTAATAAACAGGCTTATGTTCTAAGCCTTCCACTTTAACCAAAACCGAACTAATGGCCACGTTGGAGATCGATATGTAGACGTATAATGGTTCTCCCTCGGTTGGTTTGGCCAATAGCGGGGATGTCGTTAGATATTCCTTTAGCCGATCGAATGCCTGGTCGCATTCTTCGGTCCAAACAAAGTTTTTTGCTTTTCGAAGAGTTTGGAAGAAAGGCAAACTTCTGTCAGCCGATTTGGATATGAATCTATTTAGCGCCATGATCTTTCCTACCAAGCTCTGCACTTGGGAGATCGTTTTGGGAGGTTTCATTTCGGTTATGGTTCGAATTTTTTCTGGATTGGCCTCGATTCCTCGTTGATGTACCAAATATCCCAAAAATTTTCCCGACTTAACACCGAAAGTGCATTTTGCAGGATTTAGCTTCATTCGGTACTTTCTCAATATTCGGAAGCATCGATCGAGATGCCTTGCGTGATCAGCTTCATTCATGCTTTTGACCAGCATATCGTCTAAGTAAACTTCCAGTAATTCTCTAATTAATTCTTTGAACATCAGGTTTACTAACCTTTGGTAAGTGGCCCCGGCGTTCCTCAATCCAAATGGCATAACTATGAAGCAATATACTCCCTGCTCGGTTACGAAAGCAGTTTTCTCTTGGTCTCGCTCATCCATGTATATCTGATAAAAACCTTGGAAAGCATCCATCATGCTGAAAATCGCAAAGCCAACGGTTGAGTCGACTAATAAGTTGATCCTTGGGAGGGGATACGGATCGCGCGGACATAATTTATTAAGGTCGGTGAAATCATTGCATAATCTCCACTTGTTATCCTTTTTATCCCCTTTTGCTACTAGCACAACATTACATAGCCATTCCGAGAAGTGTATTTCTCGAATTTGTTTTGCTTTGAGTAGCCTTTCTACTTCTGCCTTGCTTATTTTATCCTTTATTGGCCCATGATTCATCTTCTTTTGTCTAGCAGGTTTTGCCATGGGGTCGATTTTTAACAAATGACTGATTATTCGGGGGTCAATCCCTTCAATGTCGTTCGCACTCCAGGCGAAGATATCTGCATTATTTCTGAGAAAGTTTGTTGGATAAGGATGAAGATGAAGGCACTAAAGACAATTTTAGAAGGGAGGTTTTGATGCATTCCAAAACTTCAAAATTGGCTAAGTATGGAGTAACTTAGCTGATGATCCCTTCGTAAGAGATTTTGACTAAGTACAAGAAGACATCAGAAGAGTCAAAGTTTCAAGGTCCAAGACTTCTGATCTGCTGAAGTAAAGTTATCAGACGGATGAAAATCAGCCGACTCAAATCAGATGTGTTCAAGTTTGAGATCAGCCGAGTTCACCATCAGACGTATACTTTCGTCAGCCAAGTAAAGAAGATCAAGAAGTGTTCCCAACGGTAATAAATGCCCTTTGGAGTAATAAATGCTGAAGTACAAGGTTATTAAAGACAAATGATTGAAGAAATGCTTCGCATCAGAAGAGTGCATTTAATGCTGCATTTAATGCTGCCTGCAGAATAGTACTGTTCAGTACGGACAGACTGCAAAAGAGCCGTTCGCGGATTTTAAGGACCAGTACTCGAGGAATTTGAATCTTGTCTCTCTTCAACGGACATTTTTCAATCCTCAAGTATAAATAGCTGAGAGAGACGAAGAAGAAACAAGCAACACACTTTCTGAGAGAAATTTCCGAAGCAAAATTCTTTAAGTCTCAAGAACAGCTCACTCATCAGCTGAGTCATTTGTTGACGAAAGCAGAGTTGAAGAATCAAGAAAAATACATCTTCTGAGTGATTTTGTAAACAAGAGTGTTGTGCGAAGTTGTGATCCATCTTTGTGAGTGATCAAACTTCAGAGGATAGGTCTTCTGTGTGATTTCCTATTGCGAACTTGTGGTCGTTTCATTTGTTGTTCGACGCAAGCAGAGTATACTGTAAACTTTGTGATTATAGTATAACCCAAGATCTGAGTGACTTGGAAGAGTGGACTAAAGGATATTCAAATCCATATAACCACTATAAAAATTGATTGTGTTTTTACATTGTTTTAAAACTGCATATTTACTGATTGCATAAAACACACTAAGTTAACTGTTTGAAAAGAAGTTAAAAAGGAGTTTACAAAACTGGGGAAAACATTTTTCAAACTACTAAGGATACTTGTGAAAAACACTTTGAAAATCCGCTGCAAGTACTCTAAGTATTAAAACTGATTTTAACAAATCAGCTAAGTAACCATCAGACGATTGGTCAACAAATCTGTTCAAAGATTTGTTCGCGAACAGAGTTGTAACTTACTAATCTGATCAGCTTAGTCTGTTCAGTTGAAGAAAAGTTTTAAAGTTAAAATTGCAAGAAAATTTTAAAGAGGTTTATTCACCCCCCCCCCTCTAAACCTCTTCTGACCACTTGGGACCAACAAGTGGTATCAGAGCAGGTGGTTCATTTGAATCAGCTGCCTGATCAACGAGCTTGATCCAAGTGTTTTTCAAAGGTTTTTGAAAACTTTTTCAAAAGAGCATTTTTTTGAAAAATCAAAACTTTTTGAAAATGGAATGCATAAACCATGTTCCCCACATTGCTGGCATGTCCTTCGAAGACTGGAAAATCAGGATGGAGATTTTCCTTGCTGCCTACAATGACAACATGTTCACTTGCATTACAAAAGGTCCATTCAAGTTCACCAAGACGATAAAGATCAATGAAGTTGATACCGTGGTGGAAAAAGACTTGAGCGAAATGACAGCTGAAGAAATCAAGCTGTTCAACCTGGACAAGATTGGAAGATTCATCATGACTAAAGCCCTGGATAATGATCGGTTTGACAAGATCAAACATTGCAAATCTGCAAAAGAAATGTGGGACAAAGTCAGAGATATGAGCGAAGGAAATGATGCTATCAAGGAGCATCAGCTTACTGTTGCATTGGAAAAACTTGATAACTTCAAGATGAAGACTGGAGAAACCATTGATCAGATGGATACCAGATTCACCAGAACTCTGAATGAAGTTTTAAAGTTGGGAAAGACCTTCACAGACAAAGAGATAACCAACAGAGTACTGAAGGCGCTACCTCCAAAGTTCAACATGAAAGTGACAGCAATGGAAGAATCAAGGGATCTGGGGAAGATCTCTCTTACAGAGCTGTTTTCTGTACTCAAGGCTTATGAGTATAAACTGCCTAGGATGGGTATTGAAGAAACCTCAACTTCAGGACCCACAGCTGCACTGGTTGCTGCTGAAAACCAAGAAGACCAGCACACAGAAGTCAAGATGTGGACTCATCTGATGAAGCCACTCTACTCAACAAAAAGGAGTACACTGCTGGAGACGTTGCACTGTTGATGAACAATTTCAAGAAGTTCTACAAAAGAAAAATGAAGAACAAATACAACAATGCTTCTACTTCTAAACCTAACTTTTCTTCTCAAGATAAAGATGATTATAAATCAAAACTAATGTGTTACAACTGCAGGAAATTGGGACACTTCATTAAAGACTGCCCATATCCAAAAGCAGAAAAGTACACTGAAGAGGAGAAGAAAGTGAGAAAAGAAAGAAAGTATCAGAGAGGGAAAGCTATGATGGCTGAAGCAGAAAAGCTTTCTGCTGTCTGCTCATCTGATTCAGATTCAGACTCGTCTGATGAAGAATCTTCTGATGAAGAAAAGCCTGCTCTCCTGTGCCTGATGGCAAAGGACTCTGATGACTCTGAGGATGAGGTAACTCCTCAAAATAATGAATTGTTTGATTCTCTAGAGCAAATGATGTTAAATAA